>SDXP01000331.1:0-35944 GCA_004369235.1 Perkinsus sp. BL_2016
CCTGGAAATGCCCTGGTCCAAGGCCCAGTTCGGCCGCATGAAAGTCCCCGAAACACTCCCCGCCGCCCTTTCTTGCGCGCTGTTTGCGCAATCGCCTTTAGGCCCAGTGACTGGACTCGTGGCCGATCCTTCCGGCGCCGCCGTTCATCAGAAAGGCGCAAGAGACGTCTGGGCGACTCACTCCTCGGTATTAATTGAATCTCATTACTAGTTCGATGATCATCAACGCTTGAATCAGAGCTGCTGGGACGCGAATATAAGCGGCGTTCATCCAACAAAAGCTCAAACGGTGCCAGGGTTTCTTCAGTAATACGCTGAACTTCCATTTTCCAAGCCTTTATGTTTCGAGCGTTGATCAAGGGTTTTGTCGATTCTAGTGAAGAATCCGTCGTCGAGCATTCCGATGCATTAGCCTGTACAGCCCCAGAAGAGCTCAACGTGTCTTTAGCGAGTTTTCTCGCGGGAAGATTATGTGAGCGACCGCTATTCGCTTCTTGAACCACCTGAGAATCATAGGAATTCATGTTCTTCAGAGATAAATGGAAAAAATGCTCCTGCGAACCTTCGTTAACGTGGTGAGGCTCCGTTATTCGATTGGACATTCTTTGGCGGGTCAGTTCCGGACCTTCTGTAAACAAACCACTGAATCCGACGATTCCAGGGAACGCGCAAGGCGTTTGGCTGATCAGGCGAAGGCATCTCAAAACCTATGGGACTACTTAGTACCTGAGCGGAATATTGGAGTAACACATCCATTCTTTCTTGTATTACTGGCCCTAACGCTATCACTCCATTTCTATAATCAACAGAGGGACATAGAGGAGGATGAGCGTCTGCGGAAGCTCCGCGTTTCTCGTGGTAATAATAGTAAACCAGATAGTTAGTCTATTGCAAGGAATCACGCGCAATCGAATTTCGTGGCTTGTAGAATTGTTTTGATGGATTCTTGTGGAACATCCGAAAGTGACGTTGATTTGGTCTTGCGTGTGAGAGAAGCGTCTATTAATGATGAACTTATGTTACCGGTGTTACCTTCATCGATGGCAGATTGCTGTGAACGAATCGAAGATGATGGGAGCGTATGGTCTCGGAGCACTCGGGTAGCGTCGATGTCGTGGGACTGGGACGAACCACCGGTGAACCACGCACATTCTCCTTCTCCTCTGTCAAGTCGATATCGAGGAAGAGCGGAAAGCTACTGTTCTTCATCAGTAGGAGCTCCCCCATTTTGTCGATCCACTTCCTTATCATTCACGTCGGGAGAGTCGGCGCGTCCCGAGTACTCATCCCCTCACAGTCCGGGTTACGTGTTCCGTGAGGATGTTGAAGGAAATGAATTGGAGGGACTACTCGATCAGTCATCATCGCCGGATAGCAGCAATTCGTCATTAGAAACGGCTATCGCTAGACGTCACCATCGAACAGGGCTGCTTATTCATCAACCGCGAGCGACTGGCGACAATCAACAGAAAGATGTTATACGCCCTTTTGATTTGGCGGAAGGTGACTATGATTACCAGGGGATCCCATGGCCGCGCTTTTCCATTTCGCGGACGGACTACCGAAGTAAGCGAGTGCGTGAATACAGTAACTACAACAATGTAAACTGGACCGCCCAGCTCGAGATTAAGAGGAGACTGGAGCTATCGAGCATAGCGCGAGTCCGCACGGATTTCTTTTATTTCCACGAAACCTATAAAACGGTTAATCCGACGATTGACCACTTCCAACTTCGTCATTTGCTTTGGAACTCTAGCAATGTTACGAGCTACTTGGTTTCTAACTCGGCCCTATACGAATTCAACAAAACGTCTCGAATCTCTCGAAGAATTATTGCATGCAATCCCCAGCAACTGGCCTCTTGTCACGTCGGCCATGGTTTAGCAGTTACTGGATCCTTTGACTCGGAAGTCAAGGTTGCATCCCTCTCGGATCCGCCTGGAACTAGTGTGTATTGTACGAAGGTGTCCACGGATCCTAATAGCATTACAAACCACGTGGTAGTTGCAGATCGATCGCGAATTGTTGTAGCGAACAATGACGCGCATGTCTCGGAGCTCTCTCTGGACGATGCTGGGCGCTTAGTCTCGAAACATAAGTGGACAACTGCGGTTAATCATGTAAGCGTGTCGCCCAACGGCCACCTACTCTGTCTGTCGGGGGACCAGTGCACTATCGGACTTATGGACAGACGGACTGGTGAGATTGCTCTCAATCTCGAAGGACACTTGGACTTTTCCTTCTGTTCAAGTTGGAGGAACGATTACACACTCGCCACGAGCGGTCAAGATGGAGTGTGTCGTGTGTGGGACATACGGCGAAGCGAATCAATAAACACAGTTGCCTGTATCGGGTCGCTTCTTGGAGCCGTCCGCTCCTGTAAGTTCTCTCCGAATGGTCAATATCTGGCTATATCAGAGCCAGCCGACTTTGTTCACATTTATGATGTGGCAAGTGGATTCAAAGAGGTACAGCTGCTGGATTTCTTTGGAAACATTGGTGGAGTAGCCTTCAGCCCTGATGGGACTAAATTGTCTGTTACTTTGGCCGATACAATGTTTGGTTGCCTCATTGACTTTCAGCTCAGCTCCCTCCCTCTCAACACCGCGAAGCACTAACGGAAATTTTAATACTATAAGACCAATTAACTCATACATCATACGATCATTGTACAAGGCGAGTGTCAAATACTGTACAGAAACCCGGGACTTATAAATAGATCTGTGAGGTCTACTACTTCTGTCTGACACCGGCCTGCTCTTTACAGGTAGTGCTCAGTGTATGGGAGGGCCTCGAGGACTCGAACCTTCGATTGGTCCAAGACCTTGACGATCTTACCCTCCTTGGGGGAAACTGGGACACGCTTGGTGACGAGCTTGACTCCATTCTTCTTCGCCTCCTGCTTGGCGGCATCGTTTTCCTTGACTCGTTGAAGGAACGCCTCGTTGCATCTAGACTTGCGAACGTGTTCAATTCTAACGTGGATTCGCTTACGGAGCTGCTTACCACGCAGAGTCTTGGTGACCTCAACTCCGACAGCTGACTTGGTAACATCAAAGATGATACCAGTTCTGCCGTGGTAGAACTGATAGGGCATACCCTTGTGGATCGACGAATCAGCGATGATGTCGACGTAGTCACCCTTCTTGAAGACCGTCAGGTACCTCGAGAGATTGGGCATTCCCTTAGTTCTGAACGACTTTGAGAACTTATTTCGGGTCTTCGATCTAAGGCCGAAGTGATGAGGCATAGAAACTCGACTACTATAGATATTAACAAAAGCAAAATATATGGCGTGACAGCTTATCGATTTCGAGCCTTACAATTTTTTCAGGTTCGGATCGAATTCCAACAACTCTCGACCCACGTCGCTCCTGCTGGCAAGTTGCTGTATACCGTTCTTAAGGTTAGTTCAATGGTTAATATCGAGAAACGGTATTGCTTCTGGCATCTTCACTTGCAATCCAACCAAATACTTAGACGCATTAACTCGGACAATGGGAATGTGACAAACTACCGTCTTGATTCGTTTCTGAAGCAACTCGAGCAAATCGGGTTGAATCGAGACTCCGCAGCGTTGTGGGAGGTTCTCAGAATAGCTGTCTCGGACGATGGTAGTTCGATAGACGCACAAATATTATTTCACGTGATTGCCGAGGCAGTGGCCAAGGTACGAGACAGAAATTCGTCCTTTTGGATGACAGTGATGACCATAACGGGTTCATCAATCTCATGGGTAGACTTCCGGCGCAAGCTTTCTAAGTGGTTATCCACCAACGGTATGGGAATATCACAAATCAAGAATGTAATATCCTTCGTTCAGCAGAATGTGGATCCCATGAGCTCGGGTTTGGTCAAAAAGGAAGTTTTTCTCAAGTTTGCTGATGATCTTATGGGCCATGACTGTCTACTGAGTCCCGAAAGCTTCTTATCCGTGGCGCTGAATCACCAAACACCTCTCGTCGTGAAGGCCTCTCCGGTCTCTATTGAAAAGGAAGTTTTAAGCAAGAGTCCAATCATCGCTCCGCATGGAGGTGACTACGTTTCTCCAGCTGAGTCAGGGAGTGGCTTGACGACAATCCGGCTGAAACTGGCAACGGAATCTCTACAGAAACTATTCGCATCCAGGCAGCGAATGAGTTTCGCGTTATTGCGTATAGTCTCAATCGATGAAAGTCATATGGCGACGGTTCAAGCAAAGAAGGTTCCGCCGCAGGTCCGCGAGGAGCCAAATTCCAGTGCAGTTGCGGCAATTGTTCTTGCAGTGCAATTGCCGCGTGTAAGAGTGCTCACTGCGTCATTTTTCCGTATATATAGCTACCGAGAACAAGCGAACCCTCCAATTGCGCCGCGGTTAGAGGAAGCAGTGGATGAATCGCAGCAGGAATCTGACTCCGGACCTTCGTGGACGGTGACCATACAAGCAGTAGCCGTTGCGAACCTGTTTGGTATATTAAGAACTTGTCTATCACGGGCAACTATGCCCGCTTACTTCTCGCTCAAGGCAGGTCATTCTGTCGATGTGTACAATCCTTTACGTAAAGTCCTATGGGCGCAGTCGACGCAGGGGAAACGGGATGCATTGGTGGCGAATGGAAAGGTTCCAAGAGGTGCTCTTGAACCAATTAATGAGAATGTCTCGGTCCCGATACGGGGAAAAGAGCTACCACAGAACGGTCATTTAGAGTTTGATCTTTCTGTCTAATTCATTCCTTCTAAGGAGGTGTCATATTGCACGTGAAAAAGTCGCGTTTCCATACTTTATCCGGAACTTGAAAAAATTGCGAACAGCGGGTATTAGCATGAATCCAATTTCCGCTACGCCCGACTCTCCTCGAACTCCGGGGAAGAACCCATCCAGTTCAAGACGCGTTCCGGTGCATCCTAGTCTCCATCTCACCCCAAGATCTTCCTTAGCACAGAGGTATGTTCATGTAGATATAGCTTCAGTTATACTCATGTTAGGGAATCGCCGAAATCCACCTCGCAGGCTAGAGTCCGAACTGCTTCCGGATCCAACTTGCTTCTACCGGGCTCAAAGCCAGTGACAAGCACTCAGGGTTACAGGGACGCGATACGTTTGAGTTTGAGTAACCAATCCTATGGTAACTCTAGTCCTTCAGACAGATCATTTAGACGCACTGACCGATCACCTCGTAGCGAGGTTGAAGTATCACCGATCGACGCCCCCTCGAACTTTTCGGATGCCAGTGGCAGACTCGATAGTCGTCGCGTTAAGGAGTTGGACCGAATTCCACTTGCTAGATCCATGGACAAGCCAGCCCCGATGAAGAAAGCTTCTGAGACGACCCAGCCAAGAGTTGAGGTCTTGCTTATCCTCCTGAAATCAATTATGGCAATTGTTGTTCTGCTAGGAGGTCTCGTACTTGCAACTCTCATCCAAACAGGTGGGTTGGAATGGGTGTATTCTCCGTCGACAACAAGCTCTCCCTTGATAAGTTGTCCATCAACGAGTGAGTTATTCGGGTCTCAATCTGTTCTGGACGGATCAGCATGTGAGCTTCGGTTTGCATTCTCTTCATTCAGTTCCTTCGACTCGAGTGTTCGTTCAGCCTTTCAGCCGAACAATATGCGAGTTTCGGGAAACTTGCAGTGCTTCCAGGGAGCTTCATACACCGATTGCACTGTGGGCTCTCCATGTAAGGTTATCTGTTACTCTTCCACATCTTGTTCCGCCTCGATTGGCTCTGGTTCCTGCACATCAAATGGTGTTATGTGGGGTTCCATGTATCCAGACCCCTCCTTGGTTCCTTCTAGCTGCTCGCAGACGATTAGCCTCAGCGGGACATCATACCCCGTATTCGAGGCCGGCTTGTCCGCGGAGCCCTTGTGTGGACCGGATCTGGAGCTCACTCCAGGCATGATTCTAACGATTCGAGGAATCTTGGTGGCAATCAGTTTGGTTGGCGTGTTGACCATGGTTTCCCTCTGCGTCAAGGCACGAATGGCTCCGCAATTGAACGGAAAGGTAACAAGTCAGAAGGGCATGATGATTGGGAAAGCGAGTGCCAACGAACTGCGTTCAACGGTTGAGTCAAAGTGGGATTCGGAAGCAGCTGCTGCTGGGGACTCAAAACATCCAGCAAAGTATTTCGCAGCGTCGTCATGGAAGTACCGAGTTCGCGTAATGCATGCGATGCTGAGGAAACGCAATTCTAAATTGCGAAAGTGCCACGTATTTAAAGCCACCATGACATCTCTGACCCTTTTAACGCTGTCCATGTTGTTCAGTCTCTTGTTGCTACAAGTTCTTCCACCTGCATATCCGTTTAACGTATATATATCGAGTCTGACTGATTTCCCAGGCTATGGATCGTCTATATTCTCTCCATTATACACGGGGATGGCTAGGATCGCTTCCGGCGTTTGGATCGACGGTCTCGTTGTTGCTGATGTGATTGGTGAGTTCATTGTCGTTCTGGTTGCAACGATTGCAGGTCTTCGTTGGCAGCCTCAACCAAGCGACCGCGAAATGGCCCGGTTGGCTCAGATTGGTGCTAGTGACGAAGCATGTCTGGTTCTGCTCGTGTCTGCTGGAACGTGCCTGCGAACGCGGGGGAAGGATAAATTGGTTGCAGCCATTGAGAGTGGACTGAGGAGAATGAAGATGGGGGCTGTTTTTGTTGTCGATATGGGAACTGGCAACGCGCCTCTTGACGATACCTGGAAGGTGGCGGAAGCCGCGGCTGGGGGCGAACCTGGAATGGTCCACTACGTGTATCTTCCAGACAACAACAAGCGCTTGGGCGAGTATTGGCTGTCTGAGATTTGGATTCCGTTCATGTACAAGAGCGGTCGCATTGGTCGGTTGTTTCGCCAAATGATGGTTGTTGATTTAGACTCGATAGACGACGGTTCTCGAGTCATGGAAGTGGGGACCCTGAACAAACTCTTAATGGTTGCCGATGGTAACATTGAGGACCACAGTGGCACAGTTGTTCTGTTGCCCGTGAAGAGCAGCGTTCCAGGGTGGACAGGTAAGTGGGAAACAAATCGGTTGCAGCGGGAGTACTACATGCGGATGATGGAAGTCGGCGTTAGTGGGGGCTTAGTGTCCACCCTAAGTCCGTCTGAGAATTTGAACATTGTTGATCGCCGAACCCTCGAGGTCTTAGCCCCAAGTGATCCCACTCAATTAGCCTTGGCCGCTATTGAGAGAAGAGGCAAAGTTCAAATCGCGGCCCCCTCTGAATTGAACGAAGTTGCTGTGAAGAACACTCTATATCAATTGTATACATGTCAGTCTCGGTCCATGGCCAACTCGTTGTCCCTCATGAAGGAGCTGCTCCTCAGCCCCTCTTCCTTTGCTCATGTTCAAAGTATTTTGTTGAAACTCTTCATCCTCATGGGACCCATTTTGAGTGTTGCCTGTACGATTCTTCGACCCTTCATCCTTGGCAGCTTGGCCTTCAGGGATCCAATTGGTGTGGTTTGTCTCTTTGTTGTATTTTGGATAGCGTCGGTCCTCACGGGCTCGCTTTACGCCTTGAATCGGCAGAGGAATATATCTTTTGGTTCGGTGGCCACGTATCCCATCTATCAGTTCTACTCAGGGCTTATTGGCGTTGGCCTGGTTGTTGGTGGTGCTACGTATGGCCGCCTACAGGACGACATTGCCCGGCCCTCGGTTGGTAGTCATAAGGAACTGTACCCGTGCCTGCCCCACCCGGACGTGGACTGGTTCACTTGCTGGAAAACGTCTGATGCGACTCGATTAAGTGTCCTCAACACCGCCGCTCAAGTCGATGACTCGATTGTATAGGGATCTTTTTAATTCAATTATTCGTATTCACAACAACTCGTATCAAAACACATTGTATATCACTAAACCAAAGTTTGAGATTTCTACAGTAGCGATCCCGTTGCAACATTTAATGCCGTCCGTGTTAGTGTGTTGATTAGAATACATACGTACCCCGCCATTGGCGAAGGTATTTATACCACCTATGGTGCAGTCGTTTCACCGTCAGCAGCGGTCGTGTCCGCTTCTGCTGTGGAGGTCGATGCTTCATCAGCTGGAGTAGTATCAGCTTCGGGTGTCGTTGTCTCATCGCTACCAACTTCAGTCGTATCAGCTTCGACGGTCGTAGTTGCCTCTTCATTTGATTCCGTGGTATCGGGCTCAACTGTTGTGCTCTCTTCAACGCTGGGAGTAGTCTGGGCCTCGACTGTCGCGATATCGGGGTCTATAGTCGTCGAGTCAGACTCTGGAACCGTCGTATCCGGCTCCGATGTGGTGACGAGAGCGACATTAGTGACCGAATTCTTGCAACCAGAAAACGCGAACGCGGCGACTATTGTCTTTACAAGCATTGTATGAGGTCCGAAGTCTGAACTACGATGGAACATAAAAATCAGAATTGGAACAAGAAAAAGTTATGATCGACCACGGTTTCGCAGAGGCCTTGTTCACCGATATGAGATCTGGTGTGTGCATGTAAAGTGACAGGAGTTAATCGTGCGAAAAAAATGAAAATTCAAAATTACATTATGAAGACCTCGCAACTTCATTAGCTAAACCGGCTTAGAAGACACTATGATCCCTATATCTGAACATAGGGATTTGACAGTCATTCTTGAGCTCATCCGGGATACAAGACCCTGGATTTTCTTTCCTTCGTCCTCATTAATATGAATAAAACGTCCCCGATCATCAAACACACCGAAGATTCGTGACTGGTCAATCAACTCATTTATGCGACAAACAACAGATGATATATCAAGCCGGAACGATGTGGCCAATGATTCCACTTCGATAACTTTCCTTCTTCGAATATAGTCGATAAAATCTTCGACTGAGCAGAGATCCCGTGTCGTTTTTTCAATGCCTTCGTCAACCTTCTTGATACTCGCTTTCCAAGTATCGAGCTCCTTCGCCTTCTTTTCGGACTCCTGTGCGTTTTGCAGTTCCCGCGCTTCGCGTTCTTGCTCGCGTTTTCGAAGTTTTTCCTGATATGAGGACGACCTAGCGGTTTCGGCAGCTTCCTTGGTCGCTTGTTCTTGTCGCGAGCGCTCTTCTCGGAGTGCGTCACGCTCGAGTCGTCTCGCTAGCTTTCGTTCCTCCTCAGCGGTTAGGGCGCGTTTGTCGCCGCTGTGAATTCGCTTTTCAGGCTTCGCCTGCGCACGCTGTAAGAAAACAAAGGATCCAACGAAGACCAAGACGAGGAACAAGATACTACTGACTCCCAGGTACAACTGTGACGACATCGAATCGGTCCTGTTATTGTATAGTACAGCAGACACAACGCGACAGAATTGACTTTCTAGCCTAGTAAATCGGCAGGCTCTCTTATGATTGAATTTCTTTCAAGTTGCTCCTCATGCTTACTCGACGCGGGTTCTCCGAGATCCAAGAGATCTCCTATAAGTTGTGAAGACGATGATCGGTGGGAAAACTCAAAGTCGGCTTGCCATGTATCGTTGCTTTGACTCGCTGTTGGTGTTTTGTCATTCCAGCTGTTCTCCACCACGCGTGGGGCTGATACAGAACTCTTCTTCTTGGAGGATGTGCTACCCCGCCGGGCCATCGATGGAATGCCATAGAGCCGAGAGTCTTTGTCAATGCGGTCAAGGACGGCTTGAGGAAGAGGGAGCGGCACTTCCTCATCCCAGTTTGTGACCAATTCGTGAAGCTGTTGAGCAGTCGGCCTGTCCTGCGGATTTTGGGCTAGGAGCCACGAGCATAGCTCAATCAGCTTTGGCGGATACTTCTTGCATTCATCTTGGCTAAATGTGTACCTGCAGTTGACAATGGCGAGGTTCGATGCATCTTGGAAGGGATGTTTGTTGTTAACGAGTGTGAAGAGGACACAACCCAACATCCATATATCAACTTTTCCCGATATCTTGAATCCTTTATACAAATCAGCCATCTCGGGTGGCCGATACATCAATGTGGTGTACCTCTCAACGATGTCCCCAAACTGCATGAGTTCATTTCGAGCCAAGGTGCTCAAATCAGGAGCGTCAGAACTCCATGATCCGAAATCAACCAAGACATAGTTGCCGCTGTTATTGAGTAGCACGTTTTCCAGCTTTAGATCCCGATGTTGCACTGGAGGTGACATGGATTGGAGTGCAATCAATGCCGCAACTATATCTCTGAGAGCTTTCAGAATGGTCTCCTTCGGAACATGATTCGAATTCTTCAACATGATGTCGTAAAGATGACCACCGGGGCAGTATTCCATGAGAAGTACCACTTCTTTGCTTTTTCCATCGCACCGCTCAACACTGTGCCCGTAGTATTTTACCAAGTTCGGATGGAGCGGTAGGCGTTCCAGCACATCGATCTCTCTACAGGCTAATTCGTAGCGTTCCCGGTCTTGACACAGAATGCGTTTTATCACGAAAGGCGCATTGGATGGAATCTCTCGAACTAGATGAACAAAGCCAAAACCACCTTCTGATAAGAGTCGTTCTTCCTGAACAAGCTTTGAGCCTATCTTGTACTGTTTCCCAGTTCCGCTTCCGAAATCATCGCTACTGCCCCCCATATTCTTGGAAATATCACGAGCCGCCGATGCCATTGAATCGGCAAATGCCCGAAGATGGTTCATGTAGGCCTCAGACCAAAAAATTCTGAAATACGGGTCCTTTATCAAAAATGGCAGTTTTTGCTCGGGCATTCGACGCGCGTTTCGGTGCGAGATTAGGGTCGGCCTCTCTATGGAGCCGACTTGAAATGGCATACGGGACCATTTCCTCTGGGGCCGTCCCTTCGTCTACGAAGGTATTTAGAAGTGACAATCTTTTCATGGAGGTATGTTCGGCCATGAGTATTCCGTGGGTTTATTTCGCGTTCAGGTGATGAGGAGTGATAAAGAAATATCGATGGTATCGCGCAAAGAAGAAATTCGAGATGACCTTGGGAAGCGTCGAAATCTCGCGGCCGAAAAGTATGTCCACTGGAATGCATATTGGACCTCATTTTGTCTCTAGTTTCAATCGAACGCTTCGCCGCGAATTTGGGCCGGCAGCCTACGGTGTTTTTCTGGCTAAGAATGTGAAAGCCTGCCGCGGTGTTCGGGGTAAGTCTTTTAGTATTAGGATAAACGATTCAAAGTGGCGATACCCAAAACGGGGCCGACATTAGTTAGTTTCAAATGATATTCCCTTGTTTGCCCGTCCATCGTCTGTTCTTTAGCCGCCCGCGTAATGAGTAGTGCGTCAGCTGCGACTCTCTCACTATTGGAACAAAGTCTAGGACGAGTTCCTTTTTATCAAAATGTGGCTCGGTTACGTCAGGATATGCAGGGATTGTTTTACAATTGCGCGACGTTGCGCCCAAACGTTGGTTCTTTCCAATCTCCAACGGGCACAATAGTGCTCTTCTATCTCAGCGGTGTGATTCCCATCACATACAACGGTGCAAACTACAATATCCCAGTTACGATATACATAGATCCCCCTTACCCGAATCAGCCTCCTCGGATCTTTGTAACGCCAACATCTGACATGATGATCAAATCTAACCACAAATCGGTTGACTCGAACGGACGAGTGTACCTCCCAGAACTCACTCGATGGAATCCGTATAGCTCAAACTTGGTATCGATAATAGGGATCCTGTCTTCCGTTTTTTCTTCAGAGCCTCCAGTCCACGCAGTGAGATCTCCAGGGCCCCAAGTGTTGACTGCTCAAGTAATCAACCCGCCCGGCATGTCGAGGAGGGACATTCTGATTAACTCGTTGACTGTGAAATTGCGAGCGAAGCTTCCAGCTAGAGTCAAGACGGAAGTGGACGAACTTAATCGAGCTCGAGAGGCCGAAAATGTCGTCAAGGCAAACAATACACGAATAAAGAAGGCGCAAGCGGATCTAATCAATCTACGGGTCCGAATGGAAACTGAAATCGAGGCGTTGATTGCCTTGGATGCTCAGAATCGCGAATGGATCAAGAAAAATTCAGCGGACGCATCGGATGCGGCTCCGAATAGTACGAGTGCGTTGTCATATCTGGAAGCCGAATCTGTCGTGGGCCAGCAGGTGATTGACCTTATGGCAGAGGAATGTGCACATGAGGATTTGATGGATTATCTCTGCGCATTGAACCGCGACGGAAAACTCTCAATGAGCGATCTGCTGAAGGAAATTCGAGTCCTCACGCGGAAACTTTTTGAGATCCGAACACTTAAAAGAAGATCGTTAGTGGTTTTACAGTCTGGGAATTCCATGGGGAATGCTTTGAAGGTTCCTTCTCCCCCAGCGCGATAGTTTAAATTTACACACAAGATAAAATTGAAAAAAGATTTGCTCAATTTTTTCTTCCAAAAAAGTATTTCCGATTCAGATTTCGTTGCATGTTTCGACTCTGCGCTCCCGTTTTGGGTAAGGGTGGTGTTTTCTCGGCCCGCGTGCATCCGCGTCTGAAGCAGATCCTCAGAGGTGTGAAGCAGGAATCAAGTTTGAGGCGAGAGGCCATTACTAGATTGAACAAGCGGTGGCGATCATGGGCCATCCGAACGGTTCGGAAACACAATTTGGCACGACAAGTAGTGCTAACGGCAGATCCCAAGCTTATGGACGCGGAATACCTGGCAACGTGCATGCAGAAAGCCGCGAGTTCAGGCTTGAAGGATGTGGATCTGTGGAAAGGATATAGTGATCGATTTTGCGAAATTGTTGATGAAATTCCTCCCGATTTTTTCCGATATATTGTTTGGTCAGTTGGTCGAGTTCAAATTCCTTTCAGAGGAGGCGAATTGTACCCTAGCATTATCCGGCGAGGCACGCAGTTAGCCCCAGACTTGTGTGGCAGTTCCCTGATGGCGGTTCTATGGACGTTGCGAAGAGCTCTGGTGAAACCACCAACAGAATTGTTAGAACGGATCGCCAATCGCTTGGTGGATGATTCTGAGAAGATCAGACCAAGCGATTTCATCAAGATTATCAACAGTCTTGCTTTTTATGGATTCGGGAAAACCGATATGAAGTTTCGAGAAAAGATTTCACAAATGGCTTTGAAGAAGTTTGAGTCTGAAACATTTGCTCAAGACTTTCGGAGTGCTGTCGATCCTCTAGCGATGGCCAACATGTACAATAGTGAGCTTCAAGTGTATGTGCTAGACCGGTTCCGGAAGATCTTTATAACAGCTCGACCGAATCATTTGCTACAGGCCTATCACTGCTCCGTGCTGGTGCGGGTGATGGCGCCAGACGTGTGGTTTAGTGGGCTGTCGGACAAGACCCGAGGGTTCTACCAGAGTCTGTCGGTGAGGCACATATCAGCTCCGAGTAGAGGGATGTCGAAACTGCACACAGAGGTCAGTGACATACTAGCGGGTCCTGATTTTTCAATCCCGCACAGAAACCAGTTCCGATGGGGTCCGTTTTGGATAGATATAGGCATCGAAACTGAGCAGGTGTCTGAGGAGATTGGAGACGATAAGAAAACTTGCATTATTCTCGACAAACCATCCTCCTTTTACGCGAATGATAGACAAAGAATGAATGAGAAGGCAATGCTGGAAGACCTACTTCTATCAAGTGTTGGGTGGAAGGATGTGGTAAATCGACAGAAGTCCGCTGTTTCTGAGGCTCGCGCTTCGATCAACCTAATTAATAAACGTCTCCGTGAGAGGATATGTGTAGAACTAAGAGCCTCGATAACAAAGGTGTCGGACGAGATAGAAAAGATCAATTGTGATATTGAACGATATGAGTCCGCTTGTCGGGGAAAATTCCAGAACTGATTGTGATCGTCCCAGGTTTATATTTGTTCGTACTTTACTAACAGCTCCAAGTAACATTCATTGATAATATAGATATATTTGACTAATTAAACCACTGCGAGTGCATTATGCTCAAGGGTGCATGAAAGCGGTGACCCGATAGTTCGGATTCGAGTAGGATGCAGCGCCCTTGGCATACAAGAATTTACTATAGTCTGGATAGCAGAGAACTCCCATCATAATCTTCCAATAATTGTCAAAGTCAGAGGCACCCATGTGGTCACATCGCCCAAAAGTAACCAAGGATCGGTCAATGTCAGTATCCACCCTCTTCGTATCATCGCAAGTAAGCGATGATAGGTACCAGGTTTCTGACTGATCCTTGAACACAATGGTCGAACTTCCAACGGTGTAGGAACAAGTGACATCACTCGAAGACGTTGTTGTTTCCTCAGTCAAAGCGATGGTGACGCCTGAGAAAACGGTTTTTGTGTAAGCGACGAGGCTTTTGCTGGATCCCGCAGCTTCACTATATGTGTCACTAAGGGTTGATGAGAATGAATTTCCCCCGGCAAAAACAGACAAGGCCGTATTCCTGAATGCCAAAGATGTGCCCGTCCCATCGATGGTAAACAGACCCTGCGTTCCCGATCCAGTAAGTGTGTTGGAAAGAAAGCTCATTGGTTGCGTATAAATGTCACCATCGTTAGTGGTGTACAAATATGCAGTCGCAAAACTACTTGTTTCAGACACTACGTTGCCTGAAAAGATCAACTTGAATCCCCCAGCCGTTCCTGTGAACGCACGCTGAAAGAAAAAAGAATTCAAGCTAGCCGCTGTATTAGACGACATTGTAAGCTTTCCAGAATATGTGCCAGTAAAGAGATATATCCCCCGAATCTTGGAGCCTGTCTTGGCGTCATTATTACTGAAAGTAGTTGTGTCTATCAAGCAAGATCCATCAACTCCTTTGACAACCACTGCCTTCAAAAGTTCTGAACTTGTGTCACCTCTATACTTAATTGTATTCCCAATCAGACTCCACCCGGATCCAGAAAGAGAAACGCCTGTATCCGTGTATTTAACAACAAGATTCTTCATCTGAAATCCTGTCCCACTAACCAGTTTAACTGCCGTTGAATCACTAGTCGGCTGGTCAATTGTGAAACCGCTCAGAACAACATTGTCAGCAGCAATAGAGAATAAAGTGGTGGCGGTTGATGTAATGATAGTACCATCATTAGATTCACCGCAGATTGTAACCGATTTAGAAACAGAAATGGTGGAGGAAGCCGTGTATGTACCCGTCATTACTTTGATCACTGCGCCACTAGCCGCACTAGTCAGTGCAGAAGCTAATCCAGCTTCACCCGATTCAGCGGTCACGGTTGAAGTCGGTGAATCACATGGGTCACTGGCGCCAGAAATCAGCCCAAAAGAATTAGCTAAGAGAAGACAAACGGAATGCCTCATGTATTTTCAATACCTAAAGAAGAGAGCAATTGTGTTAAACCAGAGTGGCTGGACCTCCAGTGTGAAACGTGATCACAGATGTAAGAAAGTGCAACCAAATGTTGTCTACATGCGCCCGTTTCCGCACATGAAGAATGTTTTTCATGAACTCGTTCTTCTCCGTCCTATCTCAGATATCGGCCGAAGCCATCACTTGCGTTGATATAGGAGACAAACAGGAGTGGCTTATCATTGGAACTGCAAGCGGGTATTTCCACCTAGCGGCATCCAGTGGTCAGGGACATTTTGAGCTCAACACCTCTATAAGATATCACGAGTCAAGAATTACGGCTGTTGCAGGCACGGACCGAATCCTTGTTGCGATTGATTGGAATACTGTCTCGGTGTGGAGTTTGACCGGTAGCGGGACGAACCTCCTGAGTTCGGCCAACTTCAGACACGTGAAACAGCTTTGTGTGGCAATCCAACCAGGCGCATCATGCGTGTGCTTGGGTTTCGAAGATGGAGTTGTTCGAGTAATTTCACTACACTGTAAAGATATCTGGTCGGCGAATCTCGATGGCGCTGTATCCTGTGTTGAGTGGTCGCCCGATGGGCTTATATTAGCGATAGGAGTGGAAGCTGAGAATAACCATGTGGCTCTCTATGACAGTTCGGGCGTATATTTCCGTCGAGTCAAGACCCCCAGCATTGATATGTCTCCCGATCGCCGGTTAGTTGGTCTGAGCTGGGGTATCAGCGGACTTGCCATGTGCTTCTCGGATGGGAAGGTGCAGATAACCCGATCCATTGTTGATGAAGACTCAACGCTGATAGACTGCTTAGCGTCTGTAGTCAAGGCAAAGTGGAGCTTAAATGGAACTACTCTCGCTATCGCATCAATGAGATCGATTTTCTTCTTTTCAGCTACCGGGCTTCACCTGAGCACTTTGGCGCTTCCAGGAACTGTCGCGGGGGCAATTATCGATTTAGCTTGGCAACCTAGTGGAAGCGGAATATTTGTAGCACTGGAGGCAAGTGTGTGTTTCGCATATATACCGAAGCAGACCAAGAAATTCTTCGTCCATAACCAAGTGGCGGTGAGTAGTCAGAAAGACTCGATAACTATATATCCGTCAAAGCTGGTCATATGTGTCCCGAATTTACTTGACATAATCGCCACCAGCTCGTCGAGAGCCTTTTTTGTCATTACTCGTTTTGGCGAAGTTATTGAGGGTTGCTTGTTTACACTTCGCGGTGAATTGAAGAAGCGTTATCGAATGCTAAATGGGATAGCAATCACAGGTGCAGCCTCTACCGGGAATTTCGTGGTTGTCACGAGTGCTTCAATAGTGCAGATTTTGGATTTAAGCACCGAGTCATTGTCATACATCAATATAGGTGATACCCCATGGGTTCGACACTCAGGCCTCGCCTCAAGTGAGGGCTCCGGAAGCGCTGATTCAATCGTTGATGTAGCGGCTAGTGGTCTAGTGGCGATCGCCAGGGAAAGTGGGCTTATTCATATTTTTAATGCCGATCTGATGTTTGTCAAGAGCATCCACATTGAAACCCGTCCAGAGGAAATCTCGTTTAACTGCGATTCCTCAATGATTGCAGTTATTGACTACAAGTGCAAACTGCTCTTGATCGATGTGGAATCAAGTCAATCCATTATGACGTCGAGAGCCCACTGCTGGGACATCGTATGGGCACTTGACGACCCCACCACCTTGGCATGCATGGACGAGAATAAACTATATCTTCTTCGTGGCAAGGAGGGCCGGCCTGAAGAACCGTTGATGATTGAAGACAACATTTTAATAGGCGTAGAGCATTTGGAAATTATTACGGTAAATGAATCTCGCGGTAAAATAGAGAAATTCCCATCCAAATCTCTTCGAGATTGTTCCGGTGTGATCAAGGCTGTTTCATCACTAGACGATGCATTTGAATACATAGCTCGACGACCCCACGAACGCCTATGGATCACTCTAGCCGAGCATGCGTTACTTGAGCCTTCCCAGAACACTCGCTTCGATATCGCTTCGAAGTGCTATCAGCGAGCCAACAACCAAGGGGGAGAAATCGTTGTAGAATATCTTCAATCTATAGAGGATCCCGTTGAGCAGCGAATGAACATTCTTCTCTGGCTGAATAGAGTGGAAGACTGTGAGAATCTTGTCAAGTATCGCGGGCGAGACGACTTGTGGCTTCGACTGAAAAAACGTACCAGTGACTTTGAAGCACTCAGTAAGTCGAGTAATTGGAGCACTGTGACAACAGCACGCGAAATCGCGGATCACTTTTTCATGAATGCTAACTATATTCTAGCTGCCGATTGGTACATGAAGCAGCATCCTCTGGACCACCTTTCAAGATCCCACTTGATCTCCTTACTAGTGACCAATCAGTTTGAGGTCATGTGTTCCATAGCTATGAACAACTTAATGCCTAATGATCCAATGCTGATAGAAGTAGCGCGTATGGCTCGTCATAGTGGACTTTGCAAAGAAGCTGCTGCACTATATGCCAAGGTTGGGAAGGTTGATGAAGCCATGTCTGTTTGCGCCGAATATAAACGGTGGGATATCTTGTCTGAGCTGGAACACAGCCACCGAGTTGTGTACGATAAGCGACAACCGGCCACCCTGGTCAAGGAGGGGCGGTTGGTTGAAGCTCTAGAAATGATTAGGCACGTCGACGACAAGGATGTTTTGCAGCAAATTCTTTTGCGCTGTGACAAGAATACAAGTTCCCTTGTTGAGAAGAAAAAGATAGCAGTTCTACTCGGAGTCGAATCGGGATGTTGGAGAAGAGCTGAGGCGCTACATTTCCTTATCCTTGTGCAAGGCTTACTCTATCGAGGTAGTCATCAAGAAGCCTTCATCGCTTCTACGAGGTTGACTTTGTTCGAGGAAGTGCTTTCCGCGTCAGAGAGGTTGGTTGCCTACAAGCTACAGGCCGCATGCGCCTTGCTTACTCACCAAAGAACGCACTGCAGCAAAGCAATGACGCAACTAGAAATATTCGGAGACAATAACAGATATCGCTCCATCGCTCTGAAGATATTCTCTAAGCCATGGGAGATCTCTGGCAGGCAGAATCACTATGTTTGCCCGGATTGCCAGTCCCCAGCGATTGATGATGGGGGCGCCTGTTGTGTGCACTGTGATACTAAATACAAATATTCCTTAAGTTCTGGAAGGATATGTATGACTCCCGCCAACTCGCACACATTTTGTTCAACCTGTCGAAGTCTTGTCGAACTAGCATCGAAAAGAACTCACTGTAATCTCTGTCATCATCTACTTTAAACACAAATGAACCGGACCGATCGATTGGGTGCTACTGTAAAGCGATAGATCACCGGAAATATGTCTGTGGCCTCACTTAACTACCTATTCGCTCTTCTTCTGCATTCCTCTCAGAGAAAATCTCTGGTTTCTAAGGAATCGGGGGCACATACCCTTGGTGCTCATCTTTCTGTACCTGGGGGCCTTCTTGATGCCGTTTCTGTGGGCCTTCTTGTTCTGGTTGTGGTTAGTGTGGTTCTTTGACTTTGCCATTTAAACTAAACCGAGACTAGGTGGGAAATTTGAGCGAAAGACAGAAGAGAGTGATCCTGAAAATGGTTACTTTTAGAGAACGGAATGGAAATCACAATGAATGGTAGTACAGGCAATCTAGGATCACCCATTTGTGCACATGGGAACTTATGGGATCACTTTTCAAAGTGATAGCTCACGATCAAAATTTTTGCTGGCCCTGCTAATTGCTGGCCTATATTTCAAAAAACATAAAGTTTCTTATGCGTTGTCGCCTATCCGATGAATCCACAATTCCGGGTGACGAATCTCCGTACTCTGTAGACTGAAATAGGGGAGGCTATTCATCGCTCGAGGTCTATATCTTCTATTCTACCCGAGCTACACAGGCCGGATTTCAGAAATTGCCAGATATCTCGACAATTTATCTCATGTAGATCCATAGGATAACACAGAGCCTTGAACGCGTCTGGCTTCATCATAGAGACATCCAGCATACACGTGTATCACAAACAAAAGTCTTCTGTGTTTTTTACTGTGTCGCCGAAAATAAAAAATGAGTTGCTTTTGTCTGAGTGGGAAAACCAAAATCGAGAAGGAATCGACACAAAGCCAAGCGCATGTCGGTGATTTCTTCCGCCTTGCCCTCGGTGAATCTGATTTTGCAGATCTGGGCGATATTTCAAGTCAGACGTCTGCGGGGAAACTTAATGAATTCAGTACAATTGAAGTGGGCCCGAACCGGGGTCTCGCAGAGCTCTCTAACCTGAATCCGAAGGCTAAGGTCACCAACCTGATGCGGCAAATATCACCCGCTGTGATTGATGCGATTCGTCGCAAGGCTTCGCTTGCACCTGTTACACAAGCTCTTAGCAACACAGGAATTAAGGATCTCCAAGGAATCACGCCCCGAGACCTGTTTGTGGGTGTTGCTCTGTCATGCTCGGACACGGTCAGACTTTATGGGCTTACCTCAATGATTCCAGGAGCTTGTCTTCCCCTTGTGGTCCCGAGTCCATCATCGTCCGAGCCAATTGTCCTCTGGGATGCTTTCTCTGACTTGCTGTCAGTTCCCCGAGGACCTCTCGTGGTGTCCCTCGGGACTTGTGAATCCCGGGGCTTAGGTAAGACGGCTCTCCTTCGAGGGGTGGGTCTGTGTGGAGCGGCTAAGCCATACGATATACTTGGGGGCAAAACGAGCCATCCATCCGTGGATATATATTTCCCGAAGTCGGGATCGGGCGAAGATGATTCAGACATGGTAGTAGCTGATTGTTCGGGTCTGCCATTAATCGATCCTACCATTAGCGCACTTGTATCCGGAGCGGCCGTAACATTGGTCCACGTCTTCCCGCGAGACGTTTCTGACAAGGCAGGTCCTTCCCGGGAGCTAAAGGAGCTCCTGGGATCTGGAAAATCGAGAATGATTATTGTCCTAATAAGAGACTCGGAATCGTGGAAGCCGCAATGCAGAGGGATGCTCGACGCTTGTATAGACGCTTTCAAGGCGAATATCGCAACCACTATTGAAGTTCCGAATTATCTGAAATCGGTGGTTGATCGCATCACTATATATCGAACGGTTTACAACAACCTGAACAAGGTTTGGACGAAGTGTATCAAGGGATGCATGTGTCCATCGATTTCTGTTCTTCGCAAGGGTGGTAGTGCAGCGTTACCGACAAAGTCGGTTTTAGACCTGTCCTCGCCGCTGGCTCGGGAACTGTGGATGATTCTCCAAGAGGAGAACGGTCCTACTAATCGAGTATCAACCAAACTGTTTCCGTTCTCGACAGCGCACATTCGGCTCCTCCAACTAAAGCGCGACGAGCGTCGAGTTCGAGAAGACGGCTCATCAGACTGCGAACAGCTGCTAACGCGAATTGCGAAGGAACGAGGAAGCTGGAATGCGTTTTTGGCCAATTCACAACCAAGTCGAGCCATTCAATGGTTTTGTTCGCTGATCAACTCGACAGTCCGATCCTCGTGGAACCTGGCTCGCCTGGCCTTTGAAATTAACGAAGTTATTGAGAACTGGAAACGGCCAAAGATTGAACCGCTTTTGAGGCAAACACGAGACCTAATGGATGCCGGAGACTTGAAGGAAGCTCAGGAAATTCAGGCTCAAATTGAAGAGCTAAATATCTCGATTGACGCGTTTTGGACAGAGCTAGAAATTCTAACCTGTCCTGAATCGCCCTGGGAGCAAGCCACCGCATTGGTAACGGACATTGAGGCTATTCACCAAGCCTATGCTTACAGCATTCTCGCCGGTGCCCCGATTCAGCTGTTGAAGGGCACGCCTCTGCGGTTAACAGATATGGCGTTTCTAAAGACTATTTTGGCTGCAGGCAATTCGGCCAAGTCGACTACCTCAACAAATATCGATCAGCAAATTCTAGTTGTCTCTGTGATTGGCGCTCAGTCGAGTGCGAAATCCACTCTCTTGAATTTCCTCTTTGGCAGCAATTTCGTAACCCGAGCCGGCCGCTGCACCCGAGGCTTGTACGCATCCTTCATGAGACTGGAGGACGGCCGGCTCTTGGTAGTGCTCGACACAGAGGGCTTGTTGTCGATTGAATCGAATCCCGACGAGCAAGGAGACGTTTTTGACGGCCAAATGACGCTATTAGCGATGGCCTGTTCACAACTGGTTCTGATTAACCACAAGGGGGAGGTGTCCCGGCAGCTGCAAGACTTGTTGGAAGTGTGTATGTTTGCGCTGAAGCACTTGCGAGTGACAAACTTCCAGCCAGATATTTTTTTCGTTCTGCGAGACCAGCACGACCGATCGCCCACGGTGCACGAAGACATGCTGCGTCACATGAAGCGCCACTTGGCGGGTTGCGCAAGTCGACTGGGACTAAAGCTAGAAGATGTTTTGCGTCTAAACGCCAGTAGCATCCACCTCCTCCCCTCGGCGTACGTGTCCCAAGTGGATCCAATGAGCGGGAAGGAGACGTCGGCAGTGAATGAAACGTTCCCAGAAGAGGTGGTTAAGCTGAGAAGTTCAGTCTTGAAGGTCTTGAACGAAACCGTTTCGAGGCAGTCTGATTCCGACTCGTCGCGAATGGGCGCCTGGCACACGCTGGACCAGTGGTACACGCACTGCAACACAGTGTGGGAGACGCTGATCCAGTTCGGCCACAACTTGCTGCACTACAAGACGATTAGGGAGATTGAGGTTAAGCGAGAGCTGAATCAAATCGGGTCCGATGTTAGTCGGCATATCTTGGAAAACGGCTTTAAACCAGAGGCTAACAAGATTCTGCATAGCTATGTTGAGAGTCGGCTCAAGGTCTTTTCGGGATTGTCGTTGGAAGATTTAGATGGTGCAGACGTTGAATTTCGGGCCAGTTTGAGTAACCTGAAATCAGTGTGGGAAGAGAAGCTAGGGGAGGCCTTTGACTCTCAAACGAGTAGTCAAGAGCGCTTCACAGCGACAATGCGCGACGAGGTTGCTCGGAAACTCCCAGCTGTTCTCGACTATGTCTATGACAATCTCATGTACACGTGGAAGCTGCACTTGAAACAGGCCAAGGACTCGAGCCAGTCGGCCAGTATGTGGAGCCACTTCTGCGAAATGCTAGACAAGGTTTTGTTTGCTGATCCCACCAAGATGGCCGTTGTGTCTGAAGCCGAGGCGCGGGCGCTGTTTGCGAAGGAATGGACGCGGTTTGAGAGCGAATTCTTGGCTCGGCTTGAAGGAGTTCGTAAACAAAAGTCGGCAATCGCCTATGAAGTTTCAGCTGTCTTTAATAGCGCTTTAAGCAAGGCGATTTTGGAGCGGCCCGACTACAACCTCGTGAAGGAAATGGGTCCCCAGACGCTTCTCCAAAGCGGTTCTGCGGCTCTCATGAATGACGAGCCTGACGATATTTGGAAGCTGAAATATGTTGGTCCAGCAAGCGTTGGCGGTTACGATTTCCGACAATCGGACGAAGTTACCAGAGACATTCGCATTCTTCGCAAACAAGTCCTGGATTTGGCCACCGACATTGATTCAGAACTCCTTCGATCAGGAGGAATGCCGCCCGAGTCAGTTGTTGTTGATTGGCTCCGAAACGCACACGAAACGGCCTATCGAGACGCTGAGCGGAAAATGAAGGCCTGCAAGGTCCGCCAACCCCAAGTATTGGCAGCGCTTCATTCCGAGATGCGAACGATTGCCTACACCGCTCTTTGTCGAGAAGAAGACAACCGACACAAGAAGCAAGTTGAGAGTTTACTGAAGCAGAAGGGCGACGTCGAGGAGCATCTAGTCATGATGGCTCGAGGCAATGCTGGCGACGTGGAACGAGCTGCCAGTTTTGCGGAAAGGTACCATCAGCAAATCGATCAGTGGTTGGAGCTTCAAGTCACATCCTTCGCGGCTGAAGTTCGAGCAACTGTCCTCGCAGAGATGCCCGATCCAGCCAAGGCGCATGAGCGAGCGTTCCAACAATCCTTTGGAGCGCGAAACTGGATGGACGTTTTGGAGTACTGTCTGGACGTTAATGCGTATTTGGAGAAGATGTTTTTAACGCTGTTTCACCGTCGCCAAGCGGCAGTCACAGCGACGCGTCTGCCACAGCTCGAGCAAAGAGTTCGAGACATGTACGCCACGCTCCGAGAGCTGGTTGCCATGTGGTACAAGGAGACCTCGATGGCAATCGCTTCAGGGCAGCAAAAGGTGACTCCTCTATCGATAGGAGGATCGGGAAAACGGATTTTTGATTTCAAGAAATATCTCGCCCGATCTGACGTGAATCAATCTGCCTTGGTGGGGATTGAGAACAATGTGTCTGAGTTTATCGCCGAAATATTCCCCCCAACTGTTAACTTTGAAATTCGCGACGTGCGAGTCTTCTCAGAGGCCTTCAGGGAGCAAGTCTTGATGCGGTTAAGTTCGGTTAAGGACACGATTGTGGCTCACAAGGTTCAGAAGTGTCTCCAAGAACAGTCTGTCCAAGCTTGGTCGCTAATCAGAGGTTGCACGGGAAGATGTCCCTTGTGCGGTTCCAAGTGTGACTGTCTCGGAGAGCACCAAAAACATACCTGCTCACACCACTTGTTCCCAGCCTTCCATGGCTGGATGGACAGAGCCACGGGCGCCCCGTCCCTTGCGTTCTGTAAGTCGGAAGAGGTTTACGGCGGCACGTATCAGTGCCGAGACAGCGAGTGGAGAGCGCTGGTGGATTACCTGGACGACTCGCATCCATCCTGGGTCCCCTTCCCCAGAGGCAGCTCGGAGTTTGACGAAGACGTCACGGTCCTTCGCGCCGCGTGGGTTAACTGCAAGTTCGCCCTGGAGAAGTACTTCACGCCCATGAAGGCCAGTAACCCTCCGCAGTGGGAGTGTTATGTGGAGCCCGGGCGGCAGCTAACGACTGCGGACTTGGAAGCCGCTAAGAAGACGATTAGAGCGATTCGAGGGAAATCGTGGGTGCCGGAACTCCCATCTGCGGTTCGGGAAATCGTGGAGGGAAAGCGAGACAATCACCAGTTTAGCGACAATAAGATGCCCCCATCCTTTGTTGCCTCTTAAACGTAATAATCAACACTTGTATATATTTGAGAATCAAATCTTTTCTTTGAATAGTTTTTCTCCTTCTACTTTTCCTTTTAGGTGATTTGTCCTCTTCTATCTGTTGTGTTTGCGGAGCAGCAATGGCGTTTAGAGATAAGTGGTTGCCTCGACTCTTCATTGCAGCGATAGCCCCGTCAGTGGCGATGCTGATTGCACTCATGTTTTTCCCGAATTCCGAAATTGCAAAATGTCCCTTATTCGAATCTGGGGCATTGTTGGAAGCAGCAACAAGTGCGGAAGTTCCGGGTCAGTTTGTGATGGACATTGACGGCTCTCGATTTCCAATCAAGAATTTCAACGTGATTGAAACTCCGCTGAAGCGCGGAGAATATTTGGTTTTCCTGGGCATCGTTCTAGATGTCCGCTCAGGTGCCATGTTTTACGGCAGCGGTGGTGGCTACGGAGCGCTCGCCAACGGCAACGACTCGACTCGAGCGTTGCTCCTCTCGTCGTTGAAGGACGAGGACATGTCTGAGGACATTCGAGACCAAATCAGAGACCAAAGTTTTAAGGACAAACTGAAACAGTGGTTGACTTTTTTCCTCAACAAGTATCCGCAAGTGGGCGTTGTGGCGGGTGCCTACTGGACGTCGGAGGGTCAACCAACAAGTCTTGTCGCAGAGATATCAGGGCTTCTCGCCAACGCCATCGTGGCTCCAAACAGCGGTCCGAAATCCGTAATGGAGGAATGTGTGTTTGGTCCATCTGAGTCTGTGTCGTGTGGGAACAAGAACTATTCTCCAAAGATTTACCGAACGAGGGGTAACTCGAAATGCGTTTGCGCTGATGAGAATTCAATCTTCGCAATCAAATCGAATGAATTTGTGATTGTTGACTTTCAGGACTGCGACAGAGGGGGAATCTGCACGGTTAGAGATTTCGAACTCAATACTTAAGCGCTCCGGTAAACGAGTTAGAGTTGGGATCAACACTGAGAGAAGAGAGTTTGGAGCGAACACTTAGACGCACCGTAAAGAATTCATTCAGATATTTTCACAACTCAATTGGTGTGTTGGTCTGTGTGTGTTTCCAATGTTAAGATATGACTGGTAGCGTGGTGGTTCATCAAACAGGTGGAGGTGATTTCGTGATTACGTCGGTTGGTGTTCCCGAGGAGAGAGAAGACTTCATAGGAACGGGGGACATATTGGTGCGATCAGCAAAGGGCAGTTTTAACGCCAAGACAACTCTCGGTGAGCGACTGGCGGCAGTTGAGTTTATTCATTTCCGAATAATGCAACTGCTGACTCAATGTTTGTCGTCGATGATGTATGTAGTGCTGATCCTTAACGAGACTCGTCTTCCCGTGATTCGTCGATGGCTGTCTCAGATGGTTGTGATGGGAGCCTTCATGATCCAATTCCAAGCGTGGCGTCGGCGAAAGGTGGGAATGGGTTTTGTCCAATTCATCAAGGGTCGGTTGACTGTGATTGGATTCTATGTCTTCCTGGCCTGCTATGCGGGATACGTAATTGTCACGATCAATTACTTTGTTGGTGAAGCGATCCCTCTCGTGTTGGGAGCCACTTGCGCCTGGACGGCCTTTTTTTTGGGACTGTCCGACGTGTTTATCCAAATCGATCAGTTCAGGCTCCCCTTATCTCACTAGCACGCACACATATCACACACATGCCAATTAAAACATACTCATAACCCGCTTGTTTTCGTGTTGTGGTTTCGCGTCCCTCTCTATCCTCCAGAATGAAGGGTCTAGGCTGTTTGGAAATGTAAAAATATCTGTGAATATTTTTTGTGTTTAATTGAAAGTGTTTCAGAGTGTGTAATGGGTGAACGGCGGCCGCGCTCAAGGGTGCTCATGTGGGTGTACTTGATAGTGTATGTGCTGTCAGGGACCGGTACGAACTTGGCGATGCGGTTATTGCTGAACAAGATGCAAAACTATCAATTCTTTGTCGTCCAATCTGCGTGCTGCATGTACATTCCCTTCACAGCGTCGTTTCTGATTGTCGACGCGATGCGGAAACGTCTACGTCCGCGCGTTATCCTCAATCGCGAAGTGAATAAGCGATTTCTCTTTATGGCGTTTCTGGACTGTCTCGCAAACTACATGGTTATTAGCGGAGCTGCGCACACGAATCTCGCCTTCCAAACGCTGATCCCCCAAGCCGTTATTCCAGTCTCTATGATCCTGGGCGCCCTGGTTCTGGGATCCACGTTCTCCAACTGGCAAATCGCCGGAGCCGCAGTGGTCATGGCCGGTGTTGCCATTGTGTGTTTACCCACAATGCTCAGCGGGGCGACGGGCAGCGTTAGTGGTCGATGGACCTTGATGTTGTTCCTGAGCAACATTCCCCTGTCTCTGTCGGCTCTGGTGAAGGAACTAGTGCTGCACCATCGCTCTCGGGATGTGCCCGTTTCGTATCTCAACACAGCCGTCAGCTTTCTCCAATTTCTGATTGGATTCATTCTCGCCCCCTTTGGACTTGGAGGAGTCAGTCCAGGCCAATTGTCGTCCCAGCTGCGGGACGGGTATCACTGTCTCATGGGAACGAGTGCGGCATGTCCCGGCGGATCGCTGTATGAGTACATATTATTTTGCTTGTTGATGTTTTCGATGAATATTTCACTCCTCTTTGTGGTGCGCCACGGAAGCTCTTCCATCATGTATGCAGCCAGTGCCTTGGTCCTCCCCTTATCGAATCTCGCCAATACGTCGCGCTTATTCATGGGCACCGCAGCAGCGCCGCTCGACGACTTCACACTGTATGGTATCGTTCCGATCTTGGTAGGGATCCTCCTCTATGCAAACGCAAAACCAACAAAGGAAGCTGGACAACATCCAGCGGGGCTGCCAGTAACGTACCCCGAAGCCGACAATTCCTCGCTTGGGAAAGGGCTAGTGGAACCTGGCGAATCCTTCTACCCTATTTCGCGAGCACCGAGTATCGATATAACGCTGTTCGACTTGGACGCATTGATTCCGCCAAGGGGCGTTGTTGGCGGTATTGGGATTCCTCCTTGGATGCCGATTCAGGAGGAAAAATCCTTGTTGGCTCGCTGGTCCGTGACGGCCCACGTCCGGGGAGACCTCGTTTCGCCTCTGCTGCGGCAGGGGCGTCGACGGCACTCGTCGCCGCCCAGTCCGCTTGCCGACGAAATCGCACGGTCGCCGTCTGCGCGGGGACATGGGATCTGGATTCCGGGCGCTGGGAAGGAGGGAGAAGGCAATGCCGGCTTCTTTGAGTGGGGAATGCAGGTGGAGGCTGGCCGACACCGATCCTAGTCCAAGACACGTAGACCCTAATATAAGTTAGTTGCGGCGAACCGGCTCATTTGATGAATGGTATTTTTTCTGTATCTAGAGTGGATATGGTGCTGAAGGTGTTGGAGCTGTTCAGTGGGATTGGGGGAATGAGGTGTGGGTTGACAGAGGCGCTCGGAGAAGTGGAGTTCACTGCAGTGGATTTGAATTTGTTCTGTAATCGTATATATAGGGAATCATTCAACGAAGATCCAGTCTCTGCAAATATTTCGTCACTTCCAATAGAGTGGTTCGAAGCGAGGAATGCAGATATATGGACGATGTCGCCGCCCTGTCAGCCCTACTCGCGGCAGGGGAACATGGAGGACTCGGCAGACGACCGAGCCGAACCACTGCACCACATAATTCATGTATTGAAAAATCTGAAACGGATTCCGAACCTTATTTTGCTTGAAAATGTTAAGAATTTCGAAGCATCTATTTCCTTCACTGAACTCAAGTCTGTTCTCGATTCCAGAGGCTATTCCGTGACTGGGTATTTACTCAATCCATTGTACATGGGCTTCCCAAACTCGAGGCTACGATTTTTCCTAGTTGCGACGCTTAAACCACATCAACTGCCATTTCGAATTCTGTGCAACGATCCATCCTATCCCGAGTTTGATCGAGTCAACACCAACGAAGCGTTCCCCGGTCGAACGATTGCCGAGTTCCTATGCTCTAATCATTCCTCCGATCTCAAAGTACCCCTGAATGTCCTGGAGAAGAAGTCAGCCTTCACTTTCGATATAGTGTGTCCAAAATCTGGTCAGTGTCTCTGCTTCACAAAGTCGTATCGGAAGTACATAACGGGAACCGGTAGCGTGTTGGCTAATGATGACTGTGAAGCGATAGAATGGGACGAGAAGAATAGACCGAAATTTCAAGTCGGAAATTCAATGACTATTTTTGACAATAAATTGAGGTATTTTTGTCCAATAGAAGCGGTGCGACTCAATGGTTTCGTTGTAAATGATAAATCAGCAAAGTGGTCGCTTCAGTTTCCTGATGGGTGCAGTGGAAGCATTCACTATTATAGAGCGGTTGGTAACTCGGTTAATCCCCATGTAGTATCGTTCATAGTTAGAAGACACATCTAGTTAGCCCCAATTGGCTGACAGCGGTCTTGTATATTGTAAACAAAAGCAGGTCACCGGCAAAGAGTGTGAAGTAAAGGAAAGCAAGCGGATGAGAATACGTTAATATAGTCTCATCTAACAACTACCTGTACTGATGATAGTGATAGGGTGCAGTTTGCTGCGCGCCTGTTCCTATACTTGTGGGTCGCATCGAAAGAAGGGGATGCGATACCGGAGCACTTGCAGAGGTTCCGTAAGGCACGTGGGCCAAGTAGGGATCCCGCGCTGGGGGTGCGGCTGGAGCAGCTGGGAGAGGTGGCGCATACGATGCAGGAGGATGTCGGTCGTAGGGGTGGTCGACATAAGCTGGAATTGGAGAATGTCCTCTCGGATATCCCCGAGACGGGTAAGCATCATAACCGCGATGATATTCGTCGGCCCCTCTGAAGTCATAGTCTCGACGATACGCAGGCGGTGCATGCGCTTCGTAATGTCTTGGTGGGTACCTGTAATCCCTTGATGGGGGCGCAGGAGGTCCGTCCCTTCTATAGTAATCGTCTCTGTAATCGCGCGTTGGCGGATAACGATCTCGCGGTGCTCTCGGTGGTGATCGGGGACGGTATCCACGGGCAGGGGACCTGCTGCGGGACCGACGCCTGGGTCCGGGCGGGGAAGCCTCTCTTGCATGATGTCGGGGACCCTCACGCTCTTTTCGGACATGCTGACGAGTTTCATAGGTTCTCCTATCCTGCACGCTTTTACGGCGACTATATTCAGCGAATACACGTTTTCCTTTGACTTCCATTGTGTGAGAATTGATATGCGTAAGATTCTGAGAGGCCTGTTCAACAGAGAAACACTCAATAAAGCCGTGATACGCCACGTCCGACATGTACATAAAGGTCTTTTTTACTTTGCAAGGTAACTGATCAGCGAATTCAGCAAGCTCTTTCTCGGAAGTGCGAGATGCCATATTCGGAAGAAACAAAATATGCGACGGTGTTTGGCGACGGGGTTCATACTCCGGGACCTTCCGCTCCGCGGAGTCCACTTCAGTGGAAACGGAAGCATCATGTTCTAATGTTAGAGAATCGTTGGGCTGAAGAGACTGGGCAGGGTCATCAATGAAGAAATCAGCTTCTTTCCTGTCAACTGAATCAAGAAATTCCCTGTCCTCACTCTCATTCCTTTCGTCTGCTTCGTTAGACATCGATTTCAAGCTTGTTTGAGCAAGAAAAAAAATCTCAAGCAGTTTGTGCAAGTTTTCGGCGTTCTTGTATTGCATGTGGTGACCTATTGCGAAACTAGCGTCATTTTCAAATATGGCCGGTAGGATACCCTTTCCACAGTCTGAGGCGCGATGGAGACCTTCTGACATTCTGTATTACGGTCCCATCCTTCGTAGCGGAAACTCGTGTTCTGAACAATATCCTAAAATTTGCTGTACAGATTCTAAACCAGTGCAGGATCGATTCATAAGGCGCACTATACCACATTTTGAACCCCAGAAAGGGCCAATTCAAGCTTCGAGCCCTGTTGAATTACCGGCGGGTTTAACATACATCTCGCGATCGAGGGCCACTGGACCACCGAGTGACCGAGTAACTCCGAGAACCATAACGCAACATCACAAGCTCAGGGCTGCTGGGCTCATCACTGCTTCATTCAAAGATCTCGTCATGTTCTAACTGATTACAGTACATGCCGTATATCAGCGAGTATCACTTCGCATTTCGTGATATACAGTACGCTCATGCAAAACATCGGTTGAACCTCCTGGAACAAGCTGTTATTCAATCCAAGATATTCGTGCTGGGAAGTTGGGACTTGCAGTTAGGATTTATCTCTATGTTTACTTGATGAGAAATTTGTGAGACCCAACAAAAAAAATTCCGGCCTAAGAAATGTTTAAGACCTTGGACTTAAATATATTCGGTGTACGTTGCGGTCGGTGCTTTGCGACGGCTTCCATGTCGTCTGCTGAATGCTACCGGGTGCTTGGTGTTCATGCAGGTTCAACCGAAGATAGCATTAAACAGGCATTTCGCAAGCTCGCTAAAACCCATCATCCCGATCTCGGTGGAAGTGCGGACCGATTCGTAAAAATACAGCAAGCATATGAGAAGTTAATGGATCCCACTTTTCGAAAAAGCCCGGGTAGCTTCTCTTCTTCTTATGGAGACGCAAGTTCGTCGTCTAACTCGGACCACTGGCGTGCGTGGGACACATCGAGCACCTGGTGGGGCGGTGGTTCCACTTCATACTCAAAGGAAAGGGATTTCGACGCTGAATTCGAGGAACAATGGAAGCGATACACAGCGAACACTAAATATAGCAGGGGTCGAAAATTCAAGTCTAGAACTGACTCGGAATCGGTTTATGACGAGCAAGAGGAGGAAGGTCCGCCCAAGAGTAGCCGGGAAGAGCATTACAAATCAGCCAAAGGTGACAGAGAGTCATTCTCCCGACGCGGGCGAAAAAGTAAGAAGACCCAAGCTGACTCTGCGGATGTGCCCGAGAAACTACGGCTCGCATCATGCGATAAGTCGTTGAGCTCTATTTGTGGCGAATATAGCAGAACGGCGAATTTCAATGGTCGCATATGTTTTTCGGCGACAGGGGATAAACCTCGTTTTGTGTTTTGGTCCAATAAGAATAAAGATTGGAAGATATCGGAGTTTTTAAAGGATGACGGTAATTGTTTGGCATTTAACTCCAAAATTCACCCCTCAATCGACTGTCCCTTCATCCTGGGCGACGAGTCGAGATGGATGGTGTGGAGCCATCGGGCCCGCCGGTATGTTGCATCAAAGCTCCAGGCCAAACAAGTAGCTGAGGATTACGTTTCCTGGAGTGTTGAAAAGCTTCGAGAAACTCTATCAGCGATGGGGTTAGGCGAAAAGGCAGAACAATGTTGTGAGAAGCAAGAGCTTGTAGATTTGATGAACCAGTTCAGCCATTTAGGGTATAAGCCATCGAAGAAGGATCGGAAGCGGATGTCTGCCGATGATCCCATCCCCGAGGGGTCCTTTCGACTCTGCTCGCGGCAGCGGCACGACGGAGTGATGCAGGCGCCGCCGGTGCTGAGCGATGCATGCAACACGGGGAAGAATCGAGTCGATTCATTCTTGGGAAAGCTTGAAGACATCGAGCCGTGGCTCGAACGACACGGAGACCGAAGACGACTCTACGGCGTGTTTGACTCTGACCGGACCTACTGCTTCAGCCTCATATGGAAGAACAACAAGCATTGGGCTAGGGCCGGCGCTCACGATTGGTAGCCTATAGATATCTAGCTAGCTATATTTCAAGTATTAATTTTAAACGTACTACAGTATGATGATAACACAACGTATTGCTCAAAGAGTGTCGGTTTTCCAATTTGAACCTGTAACACGCTAATTGCGATGGAAAAGAGGGATCAAAATTACTCTCCTCGACAATTTGAACCTAGTACAGTATAATCCTAAGGTCAAATGGAATCACAGTTACCCTATCCGTCGTCGTGTCACAATTTGACGGAAGATCAGTATGGCGGAAATGTAGAAAGGGAATCACACCGTCGTCATGTTACTATTTGAACAAAGTACAGTACGATACCACTGTAAAGGGAATCACAATTACTCTATATTTCTTTCAAAATTTGCCCAGGAGACTGGAAATAAGCGCGACTCCGTACCCTGTGCCTCTTCCCGAGCCAGTGAAGACGGCGGGACCAGCCATATCGATATGGACCCAGTTGCCGTTATACCCGGCGGCATTCATGTGGTCGTACATGAACCATCCGCTGGCGCTGCTGGCAGCGTCCATTCGGTTGGATACGCTGTTCTTCATATCGGCGATTTCCGACTTGTACAGCGTTCTGTGGAACTCGGGGCAATAGACGATGGGGAAGGCCAAATCGCCAGACATTCGCCCTGCCTCAACCACGGTCTTTTCGTCCTCTTCGAAAGCTGAAAGAACGGCACCGTGGTTTTGCCCAGTGGCTATGCCCTGAGCGCCTGTCAAGGTTGCCATGTCGATCACCAGCCTTGGATTTAATTGTTTCGCAGCATAGGAGCAGCCGTCAGCGAGGACCAATCTGCCCTCTGCATCGGTGTTGTTAATCTCGACTGTCAATCCCCTACACGAAAAAAATATATTCAGAAAATAATTTAGTTTTGACATACGAATAAATTCTGATAATGTCATCGTTTCTGAACGAGTCGGGTCCGACGCTGTTCTCAGCCAAACAGAGGACGCAGTGAAGCGGTTCTCCGGAAGGCAGGCCTCCCATGCGGACCAAAGCGGTGAATGCACTCAGCATTGCTGCACTGCCAGACATATCGGCCTTCATGGCACACATTCCTTCGCGAGGTTTAATTGCGAGACCGCCAGTGTCGTACACAATTCCCTTCCCAACGAGGACCACCGACTTGTCCTCGCTTCCCTCATTGCGATGGCTCAAGACGACTAGAGCTGGTGGGTTAGTCGTGTTGCCTTTACCCACGTTCCAAATACCTCCAAAGCCTTGTGCTTCGAGGTCTTGGCCTCTGATGACCTTCATCTCCACATTGGGGAGCGTGGAAACAACTTCTCTGACAAAATCCACATAGGTGGTAACGTTGAGCTCATTAGGCGGAGCATCAGTCAACGTCTGGCTCATTCTGATGCAGTCAGCAACGGTTGAAATTGAGTCGAGGGTTTCTTTCGAGATTGCTTCACCTGATTCAACGTAAAAGCAGACCTGAACTCCGACCACTGGTTTAGTGGCATCAGCGTCCTTTCCCCTGTCAGTCTTTCGGGTGAACCGAGGCAGAGCACGCGCGATACCGAACGACACCGACTTCACTGCAGCCACGCTGGGAACAGCACAAATAATTGAGACACGATTGTCTGAAGACTTTGAAGCCTCCGTGATCATATCAGGTAGCTGGCCAATCAGGGATCGTGTGACTGTGTCCACTCGGAACGGATTATTATGTCTCGAAGATTCGGTGGGGGTCATTAAAACTTGCATACGGGTTTTCTTACCGGAAATCTTACTCAAAGCTGATCCAGACCAACCCTTTACACCCGTGTTGCTCGATGGGATCAGCTCGAGGATTCTTTCACGGAGTTCATGATCAGCGGGTAGCGAATTGACGAATGACATCACGGATTGGCCAACAATCACGACTTGCTCGGGGAGTGCTGAGACCGCACACTTGTCAAGAAAATTGAGTGTAACGTTTTCAAACTTCCCGATGGCTTGCTGACCACATGAAAGCAGTGATGAAGAGAGTCTGGTTGACATGAATAACGAGCTACAGATTCTATCGGTATACGCCGGCTTGAATTTTTTTTCGGAATAACAACGAAGCCTTTCCGACCATTGAACGTCATAACGCGCTAGTGGTCAGCGATTGGAGGACGGTCGCATCATCAATCGCTTATCATCATCCGCTGTTGATGATCCTCTGTTTTGGTAGGACATTCCTCAAGTTGAATATCCTCAGAATCATTTTCTAACACTAAAGGCTTTCGTAATCTTCCTTCTCAACTCCCCATAAATCAAACTTGCGCACGGTCCTATCTTCCTAGTGATTACGTTATGAATCCGCGGTTCCGAAAAACTGTCTCTAGAGCGATGATCCGCAAGAAAGGCACAACCGCGATCGCTCGACTAGCCCAGAAGAAGAAACACTTTCACAATCCATCGACGATTCGAGACCAGAAATTCCGAGAAGTCTTTGACAAGGAGAAGTCGTGGTTGGATAATATGAATTCTGTCGATCTCAAGGAAATGTACGGAGATTGCTTACCGGAAGTGATTCCCGATAAGGCTTGTTGGACGTTACCGAAGCTAAATGAAGATGAGCTCAATGTGGTAAGAAAACTCATAGCGACTCATGGTGAATCGGGTTTCAAGAGAATGGCCTTTGACAGAAAGCTGAACAGATATCAATGGACTGAGGATCAATGCGAGAAGAAAGTAAAATTACTCCTCGTTGACAATAGAATACATGTCTGTGAACACGGAAAATGCCTTTGTGGTGACACCGCCAACAGCAGTTATGTATCCAAGAAAGGCAGAATTCGGAAGTAGATCATTAGGTAAGGTTTCAGTGATTTAGTTAGTCCTCTAACGCTAGGAGCATTTACGAAATTATCTGACGGCTAAATACTTTACCGAAAGTTAGAGTTTGAGCGAGTATGTCTCATGAGAGAAGAAACATTCCCGTAGAACTTGGGTGAGTTACCCATCTTCGAAACATTCCTATAATTGCTCGTCTATATATCACAGATTCTGTTATGATGCGAAAAATTGAAGAGCCGGAAAAAAATCCAGCTATTTGTGATCAAATCGAACTTTTTACCTCTAAAGGAAGGATACATCGACTTACGGTTTAATTCCACTTATTGTTACTTGGATGTTTCTCGAGCACTGTGCCTGATACAATTCCGCTTAGTTTCCGTTTGTGAATGGCTGACGCTCGTTCTAAGATCGTGAAGCGCTCTGGTGAGACTCCCAGCGAGCTGGAGCTCGAAGTCGCCAAGGCCCTGTTCGACATTGAGGCCAGCCCAAGCTGTGACTTCAAGGTCGAGATGAAGGAGATCGTCATATCATCTGTTGATGAGCTCGAAGTCAAGGCCGGAAGAAAGGCCGTCATCGTCCACTTCCCCTACAAGTCGTGGAGAGTTGTTTCTAAGATCCACGGTCGATTGATCCGCGAGCTCGAGAAGAAGCTGTCCAAGAGACACGTCATCTTGACCGCCGATAGAACTATGGTGAACAAGAACTACAGACGTGTCGGCATCGAAGTTAGACCCAGATCCCGCACCCTGACTTCAATCCACGAATCCATCCTCGATGACATCGTGCAACCTCATCAAATCGGAGGAAAGAGAATTAGAATGGCTGCTGATAGCACCAGAATGATGAAGGTCGTTCTCGATGTTAAGGAGAAGGAGCGCGATCAGGTTTCCGACAAGCTCGATACCTTCTCAGCTGCCTACCTGAAGCTCACCAACAAGCCAGCTGTTTTCGCCTTCGAAGCCTAGATCGTCACAGTCACACAAAGATAAGCGAATAAAATAGATCGTGTTTGGCTCAGAATGAATACTGTAACCTATGTTGGATTCACTCTATCATCGGTTCGCTCTAACAGGTCGCACCCGGTGGAAGCGAGTCTATGCGGCACAATTTTGGCATACACTCTCGGATGTCCTTCCTAGTATGAAAGGGCACAGAACCGCCACAGAACCGTTGGCTAGCTAGGAACTGCCTGAGGGCTTCGTCGTTTAAGTGACGAATGCGAACATGGTGATTAACCGAGTTACCAACCGCTCTATAATAGTGAATGCTTCCACTGCACCCA
>SDXP01000101.1:0-35482 GCA_004369235.1 Perkinsus sp. BL_2016
CTGGGTGGTCGGTGCTCAGATGTTAGCGGGAAACCTAGTCTGCACGATTTCATTTGGGATCGTGACCTGGAGGTTCTTCAAAGATCGGATTGAGTATGAGGAGAGATTACTTCTCGAGATGTTTGGAGACCACTACGTTGAATACTATGAAAGAACGAAATATAGCGGAGTTCCTTTTATTAGTTAGTTCTACTTTCGCGCGCTCTGTCTTTACAGTAAAGAATGTATGAATTAATATATTGTCATTAAATCATTTCTACTACGTAACTTCAGTCTAGCCAAAAAAGAAGCCTCCACCACTCTGGTCCTTGGCATCAGCGGTATTTGCCTTTGCAATTTGGGGAATGAGCCGAGCAATTTCAGGTCTTGCGAGTTGCGCAGCAGTCTTTCCGTCTTGATTCTCTTCGCGCTCTAGTTGAGGCATAACGCTCATAAGAACTTGGACAATTCCAGCGTGACCGTTCTCTGCCGCTAAATGAAGACCTGTATTTCCCTGGGCGTCTGTGGAATCGACGCAACGTCCCTGAGTGGCCTTGAGCATCATACGGACTGCTGATTCTTGCCCGAGCTCGCAAGCGAGCAAGAAGGGAGAAACTCCTTGATCGTCGGTTGAACGATGATCAGGATCTGCGCCTCTGCGAATCAACTCAGCAACTACCTTGTCATTATCACTCGAAACAGCGAAATGCAGCGGCGTGTATCCGGTAAGTTTTGTGCAGGCATTCAGTTTACTCTTCAGATCACTAACGAGCAATTCTCCACTTAGATTGTGAAAAAATTTGGCTGAAGATGACTCTGAATCCATCTGTGACATGAGAATATCAACAATTTGCGAGTTTCCCAGCTCCACGGCACGGTGAAGCACTGTAGCTCCAGTGACCGCGTCGAGAGTAATCGAGGCAACAGATTTTTGCACCTTCACGATTTCTGAAAGCTTCCCAACATCTGATTCTTCCAATACGTCATGAAGTTGTCTCGCCAAATGCGATGGGGAAGTTGTGTTGGAGGATGTTGATGGAATAGAAATTGTCGAGCCGCTGCAAGCGAAATGGGACTCTTCCATAGCTGCGATCAAGGAGGTGATCCGACCTTTCATTTGATCCATGTCCTCCAGGGCGAGAATGCCCTTTAGCTCCGTTACAATCACAGCATCAAATCGCATATATGCGTGCTCACTAGTGAGGGAAATAGAACTTCCTAACCTTCATCGTCCCAACAATTGACTATCTAATGACTATTTGAATGACTTTTAGAGTTCGGGGCAACCGTCTTTACTGTTGCAGTCTTCAGGTGCCCTGATTCCACGTTATCCTGGAAGCTCCGCCAACCTGCGACGCGCTGTTCGCGTGTTCGCTCCCATTGTTTCTGTCGCTTACGTTCTTCATCACGTTCCGCAACTCGACGCTTCCGATTCTCTTCCAGGCGCTCTTGATTACTTTTTCGGACTCGCTCTGCGTATTCCATTTCCTCCGCCTCGTGTCGAAGAATGTTTTCGCATTCTTCCAAGACCGCTCTGTCGAAATCAGCACCTTCAAGCTCCAACGGATCTTCTCCGCGCTTCATTCTTTCCGGGTTCTCGGTCTTTCGTCGCTCATGAACTCTTTTACGGGCTACAGGCATCAATTCCTTATATTTGTCCTGATAGTTCGGGTCCATCAAATCGTCAAGTGCCTTTTTCAAAATGTGGAACGCTTCATTTGCTTTATGGTGTTTACATTTGTCCGGATGAACCAGCGCAGAAAGTCTACGGTACTGATTTCGGATTGATTTCTCATCGGCGTCATGACCAAGAAGAAGAACGTCGTATGCAGACGAAAATACCTTGGAAGTGAGCCTCTCGACTTGTGAATCGCCGGAGCCGAAATCAGAGACCATTTGTTGCATTTTACTCGACTGCAAGTTGCTCACCTCGTCAAGGAACATCGCGAACGCGGCGTCGACTATATTAGATAAATACAGCGATGTACTATCGGGATTCATACCATCCGCATCAGACATTTCAAACAATTATTTTTTCCGCTGATTTTCCCGCAGCTGATTTTACAGGATGGACCCAAGACATTCCGGAGTTCCTTTCGACCCCCGGGCGATGGGTTCCCAAACCTCAGCCGCGTTGCAACTACCGGAAGCCGGACCTGATAATCCGGAAATCTTCATCAAGATTATTATTCCTGACGAGAAAGCATTTGACCTTTCACAGGGTGGAAGAAGTCATATGAAGCTTAAGCAAATTCAATCAACATATAGCGTGCAGATCCGCCTAGCGTCACCGAGTTGTTTCTTCCCAGGCTCTGGGGACGAACGAGCTCTCCTGATATCGGGGCTCGCTGAAAGTGTCCGGTTGGCACTGGCGAAATTGCTTGAAATAGTCGAGGATGACCCATCAAATCCATTAATTCATCTTGCTCTCCCGTCAGGGATTGTCAATGCTGTGCTTCTTGCAACTGGCGGTCAGGCATCCAAGTATGTCGGCCAGACAACTCATACACAAATAGCAGTGCTTCCTCCTCTCCCAAACTTCGACGAGACTGTTCTTAGAATCGTCCGATTTTCGCGGACTCCAGAGGCGCCGGTTGTTTGCGTTGCTAACTCAGCTGTTTTGACGATACGTGTAATTTTGGAAGCGGACCCACGCTTCCAATTTAACAACACTCTAAACTATGAAACAGGGCCTGGATTCGCGGATCAAATTGATGAATACCCCGGGCCAGCATTTATGAATCCACAAGATGCGGCAAGAGAGCGGATAGAGCTCCTGAAGGATCAAATCGAGAGATTAGCAAAAGGTGGAACATCTTATATGAGTGGGGTTCTCCAGCGAGAATGGAGGGCCCAAGTGAATGACGAGGAAGGCGAGATTGAGCATTTCAAGTCCCTACCCCCTCCTCCTCCTCAACCACCGAGCCTTGATGAAATTCTATCCAATGCTGCATCCATCGCTTCAGGTCTTCCTATGGTTCTTCAAATGCAGTGCATGGTTCGAGTCCCTCGTATTAACAATAAACAGGCTAGTGCTGTAATAGGGGTCAAAGGAGCTAATATCCGCGACATTCAAGAATCCAGTGGAGCAAAAGTCAAAATCATCGATTCACCTGAAGCTGTGCATACTGGCGGGATTGGACCGTCCGCGACTAGTTTGAAAGAGATCGTCATCACGGGCCAGGTGAATCAAGTCCACGCGGCTATGATCGGCGTAGCGGAGCTGATGCTTGAAGCCGATAGAGGAGCAACAGAAGCTGTGAGTAGAGTTTCTACCTGGTTACGGCAGCAGCAAGAGATGGGAGGTGATAGGATGAAACGATCTAGACACTAGAAAGCGACTCTGTCATCTCGATAAGCGATACTATACTATCAGGAGCTGATAATTCACTAGGCCACGATTCCTCCGGAGTAATACGGCCTTAACTTAGGCATCAATAGCAGGTTCTATATGTAGTGTTCCGGGAATTGTATTGTAACTAGCAAATCAGAGAAATCCGCTAAGATATGTATCAACATCTCCCCTGAGTCAACCCAGAAGTTCAATGAGTGTGTAACTTTGTCATCAGTTGAGAGTAATTACAAAAAGAAGAATCAGAGAAATCCGCTAAGAGGATTCAACATTATACCCGTACATGTACGAAGCTTCAATGAGTGTGTAACTGTGTCATCACGATCAATAGCTTTTTCGAGGGGGAAAAAATTATTTTTTTCTTCACGGCAGTGAAACTTGTGATTTCGCGAGATTTCAGTTGGTGCTCACCTTCCACCCATTGAGGGCGTCAAGCTCACCGCGGTTCAAAGTCACGAGTTCCCACAGCCCTTCGGGATAACAGAGGCAGGCCGTGTCGATTACGTCTTCGCTGCAAAGAGCGAGGTCGTAGAAATGAAATGTGGGAGATGCAATTAGATCTTCCTCCTCATGAAACAGAGTGTACTCTCTGCTTTCACCACCAGAGAAGTGCATCGCTTAGCCTTCAGCTGGGTCTTAGCAATGTGAGCGATGGAATCCCGAAGGGTTGGGGAGCAGCGGGTTTGGTCCGTGAGGTTTTGAGATTCAATGGCAACTTTAGGTCATGAATGATAGTAGACTAAAGTTGGATGATACCCTCTCTTCTGTGGCAGAAGAAATTTCGGGTAGGCCTCTTCGATTCTTATTCTCATTTTATAATACGAGGAGAGACTCTTCCGGCTTCCGATTCTCTCACTTGAAGCAGTCCTGCCGCATGATCTGGGATTGGTAATTGTTGAGAAGATGATCGACCAGTAACCGACAGAAGCAAAGAAGCAAACCCAGACCAAACGAGATCGACAAAATTAGTTGAATAGGCTCTCAATGTTTCTATTCGCAATCACATCGTCTATGTATTGGTATCACACGCGTATATACGGTAGGCTAGTTCTAGCGGCTCTTCGCGCAAACAAACGCTGAGTCGATCCCGCATGCAGACAGAATGCGATGTGTGTCCATCATGAATTAATGGTATTTGATGAGTCACTCGAGTCCGCTAGCTAGGATTAACACTTTTAAAGTAAAACACGATCCCATGCTACGTAAGCTCCCAGAGTGCACTCGCTCGAGTTTTTAATAACGAAGCGAAGCAAGGAAAAAATCACGTTATTTACGGAATTAAACGAGGGACATTAATACAAATCCAACATATGGCGACTTACATAACACTAGCGTGAACTAACACTCCTGAACTATAGATAGAAGAGGGTCTCTTTGAGTCTTGGATGAACATCTGCTTGGACCGATGTAGCAACCATGTGCGCAAGTTTCTTGGCATATTGTGCTGGAGCCGGCAGCCTTACTCCACCAGGGAAATTGTAGTACATGTGAGAGAGCCTGAAGGTGAGATGATGGATAGCATCTTCCGAAAACCCAGATGAATCATAAGCCACAACGTATTGTGTGGGAGCGGCGGATCCTCTAGAAACATGCTGATTGACGAGATAGAAACCGTACAAATCAGTACCAGGAGCAACGTGCTCGATTACAGTTCCCGGTGGAGGATTTGAGGGGCCATCGGGAGATCCCATCATGAAGAAGCGAGCCGGTACGTGCTTCATGCACATGATGAATGTTAGATGAGGATCATACGCGCATTCCCTGGTCTTTGTTGCGGTGGTTGTTTGGTGCTCAGCATCCCATGTCTCTGAGTTTGTGGCCTTGATGGAGTCTAGAACGGCCTCGACTTCAAACTGCCCAATTCTTGTCATATCGTGCTTCGATACACTGTTCCTGTAAACAAAGATATTCGTTGGAAGGATGCCATCATTTGAATCGGCGAAAGCCTCAAAAGCTTCGTGCATGCAGAGCCTGATTTTCTGAGCAACCAAGTCACAATACCGAGCGGGTTCTTCTCGGGAAATATCATCAATCAGCACAGTGGTCGAAAAGTACTGAGATGCGAAAGCATCAAGACTAGCAACAAAGGCAATCACCGACTTTCTCGGGTACTCCTTGTTCTCAAAGCTATCGATTCCAACCAACATGGTGGGCTCTGACATCATAGGAGTGTGTTCCGAGTCCAAATTCACATGCCACAATGGACCGAGTAATTTAGCAGATATTTGCATAACAACTCTGGTGACAATGGCCACTATGGACTGCCGCTTCCGCATTGTCTCTGATTTAACCACTTGGGTAATGCAAGGGCGAACCGTTGTGGTTACTTGCTTAAACGCCTTGTATAGTTTATTGGAATCCTTCTGAGGAGTGAAGAGCATGACTAGTTGGACATCAGCCGTGACATGGTCTAAGAGCATTCGCTTGAGTTCATCAGCTCCCCCATTCATAAGAACCAACCGCATGGGTTCGCCAAAGGTCATTCCAAAGCCAGAACCGCCCAGCTCTCTCATTGACCGCAGCCACATGTCCACCATTTGTCTATCGATTTCAGCATGAATAATAATCCACCGCGTCAAGTGAACCGGACATTGGGATCCATTTCGAGTCCATCGCTGAAAATTTCCATCCTCAACCACGTACGACTTGTTACCAAACGATACCGTGCATGCATCAAGCACTCTGGCTTCCACTCGAGCAGGAACCTGACTCAACGTGCACTTCCATTCCTTCATCAAATGGCGCGCCTTCCCCAGAGACGATGAGGTATCAATCACCGGGGCGGATGTGTTCCCACTGAATAAATCTCGGCAAATAGCGACACATTGGTTTAATTTCTCGCCAGTGCCAATTCGGGAATACTGCAACACTTCTTGCATTAGCATTCGGTCCTTCTTCATTTCATCAGTCAAGCCAGTCAGTGCACAGAGCTCGGGCACGAGCAGAACAGTCTCAGATTTTTTCTCAGACACTGCTTCCAGCATTGGTTGGTTCGGGTCATAGATTATTCTATTGTGGAATCGCCTATAGAAGTCTATATAGGACATTTCGCCACTACCAACACCTCCCTTCTTTGCTTTACCACCAGAAAGCGTGAAGGTGGTTGACGGAGTCACATCAAAACGAACTCGCTTCACTCGGTACATTCGACCATTGTTGAAAGCAAACACAAGCGCGTTCTCGCAGCGTCTTCGCCATTCGCTCTCGACGTCTACCTGCTCCATTGCAACTTCAGCCATCAACGAGTCGATGTATTGAATCATAGATTCCAGAACCGTCTTCCGGTGAATCGCCCTGTATAAACTGTCCACTGTTAAATAATGACCCACGTCCTTCATAAAACCAGCGCTGCAGCTGAATCCTCCAACAACTTGCAGCTTCTCAATGTCTCGATTAACCTTATTGTAGAACAGATTACCCAGCTTCTGATGATTCTTGAAGCTCGCAAGCTTATCAAGCACATACTCATACAGGACCGACATATTCTTACTCGTAGCTGTGATTGGCAACTCTTCCCCTGCATTGGCAATTGAAATACTGACAACTACGCGGGACCCATCTCCACATGTAACTTCGAAGTCTTCGGAAGTGTCAGGAATGTGGTGTCGAGAGTAAAGGAGAGAGCCTTTCATGAAAAACGGAGAGAACAGCTTCATTCGCTTGTTCAGTTCTTCCTGAATAACGTGTTGATCAGGTTTGGTGAAGCTGGGTAATTCAGGTAACACTGATACACTGTAAGAATGGAGGCCTTCTTTCGCATCACACGAAATTTGAAAGAAGTTACTCGCAAGCTTGACGGAGTACCCTGTTGTCCCAGCAGCCCTCTGAATAGGCCAGAATGGACCCCGTTCGGAGGAATTCGGAGATACCATGCCGATTCACAATTTTTCAGACTTTGCTAATTTTTGAGGCCCAACGCTTGCAAAGAGCTATCGAATGCAGGACCATTTTACTGTCGACTCCAACAGCCAGGATAGATACCGGCAACAATTCTACAAAACATCGATGTGTAAGTACTTCATCGATAACTCGTGTCGTAAAGGAATTCACTGTGCTCATGCTCATTCCGAATCCGAGCTGCAACAGAAACCGGTGTTATCCAAGACAAGAATGTGCAAGCAAATTTTGAGGAGTGGAAACTGTACAGACTCCGCATGTGCTTTTGCACACGAAATCGAAGAGCTGACAGCTGCCAATGCGTTTTTCAGGACTAAGATGTGTGAGTTTCATGGTTCAACAACTGGCTGTAAGCTCGGGGATAAATGCAGATATGCCCATACTGAGATTGAGCTTCATGAGGGATCTATCAGGGGCTCCCCGGCAAGTCTTTCTTCTGTGTCAGTAATGAACCCTAAGTCGATTCCCCCAGTGGACTTTAATGATTCACCTGATACCGGGTACGCTCTGAAGAAGCGTGGTTCTATGGGCTCCCGTTCGACCATGGCGTCCAGTTATCCGAACATGGCGAATTTCGCAGGCGCAATGCCCTTAGCTGCGCCCGTGGTTTTTGTGTATCCATCGGCTGCTGTAGCATACCCACACTACTTCGTGGCACCCGCCCAGATGCCGTATGAAGATTAAGAGCGAGATGTACTATATTAAGGTATACCCTCGACCTGACCACAAGTTATAGAGAGTAAGTCACCTGCAGATCACGTACTTTCTAAATATCATGTTACAGTAGTGAGCTCGTTGGCCAGTGAGACTCACTGTGACTAATCAAATATATAGACCCACGCCCAGTGCGGCCATTACACTTCCCATGCCTAACAGCACCGAAGCAGCCGAGGCTAGACTGATCTCCTTGACTAGCGATCTGCTCTTGACTGTTGAATGGATAACCTCATAAGATACGAATGCGATAACAAGCACGAATCCAGCGAGGAGAAGCTGAACGCCCAAGGACAAAAAGCGATCTGGTTCCACCAACGGAGTGAACGTGGTGAATTTATCCAAATAGTTCTGATCAAAAGCCACAATGGACATGAACGATTGCACTTTAAACGCATGTCAGATTTTAACATAACAAAAAGTATATATAGACGGTTTATTATATTACGACCAGGGGGTATTGAACTTAGCCTACTTATTGTATCCCTTGTCTCGTCAGATAACCACCAGCAGTTTGAGAACTGTTTATAGCAGTTTCGTCATTCGCAAGAGCCTATCAGCAATCGGTTCTCCTGGCCGCATATTGCTTAACCTCAGCATCCTCCCCCGGAAGTGAGCTCCACTCCCTCTTGTTTAACTGTCTCGAGATTGCCCTGGACGAACCACTCGGCAGATGTTGGATGGATTCCAATTGTGCTGTCCAGGTGGTCCTTCGTTACACCTGCCTTGACTGCAACCGCAAGCCCTTGAATAATCTCGCCTGCATTTGGCCCGAGGTAGTGGATCCCCACCACTCTACCCTCCTTGGGCTCGGTTATAACCTTCATGTAACACTCATCTTCAGGCCGGTCGTGGAGGATGGCATACTCCAGCGGTTGGAAGTAGCGATGATAAACTGTGTTGTACGGCACAATTTCCTTGGCTCGCTCTTCTGATAGTCCCACACAACCATACTCCACCGGAGTGAAAACCGTTGTGGGAATATTGGAGTAGTCCATTTGCTGGGACGTGTAAGCGAACAGACGCTCGGCCAACATCTTACCTGCCATGATGGCTGGTGGAGTCAGCTCCATTCGACCTTCCACGACGTCCCCTATAGCAAATATATTTTCGATATTGGTCTTGTCATCATTGCCTGCTGGAATCTTTCCATTGGTTCTCTTGTAGAGAACCCCGGCCGCTTCGAGATTCAGTTGGTTAGCGCACCCATTACGGCCAACAGCCATAAGGACGGTGTCGAATTCTCCAAAGACAACGTCACCTGACTCAGACGGAACGTAGACAGTCACCTTACCACTTGCCTCGTTTTTCTCAAACCGAGTAGGCGTAAGGCCCCATTCAAACTTAACGCCTCTTCGGTCCATGGCTTGACCTATCTTGCTCGCAATGTCTTGGTCAAAGCCTCGAAGAAGAATAGAACGAACCATGACTGTCGTATCGAACCCAAGTCCATTCAAAAAGCCGGCGCTTTCGAGCGCAATGTAACTCGCCCCAACCACGAGGGTCTTCCCCGGAGCTTCCTTCTTCCAAAATATATCGTCACTCGATATACAGTTTTCCTCAGCACCTGGATATCCTCCCAAGCTGGGACGACCCCCACAAGCAATTAGAATAAATTTGGAAGTGATGCGCTGCTTCTCTCCATTCTTGTTCGTGAGTTCTAGAGTGTGAGCGTCAACAAAAGTCGCGAATGCGTTATAATACATCACTCGCTTATCCCGGAGCTCGGTCTTGTAATTCCAATTGAGCTTCCGGATGTACATGTTGACCGACTGAATCAAACTTGCCCAATTAGCACTTGCTGCTTCTCCCGAATCCCCTGAAGACAGGCCGTACTCGCCTGCTTCCTTCATAACCTCCAGTCGGTGTGCTGCGATGTGCAGAAGTTTCTTTGGAATGCATCCTACGTTTACACAAGTTCCACCCAGCCCGTAACTAGTTCCGGCTGGGCTGGGCTTAACGAAATCAGCGAGTCCGGTTTTGGCACCCAAGCCCGCTGCCTGCTTCGCGGCTGCCAAACCACCTGAACCCCCGCCAATCACAAAAAAGTCAAAGTCGAATTGACTTTCTAACGACATCTTCACCAAAGAAGTAGAAGGTAAAAAGAGAACAAGAACAATGAACAGTTGTATCAGGAAGTTGTGATCGATATCCGGTGATCTCATAATCCTATTCAAACGAAACGACGCAATAAGATTCAAATGCGATATTCAACGCATGACACTTATCCAATTGCAGCAAATATGATATTGGTTGGCAAGTGAATAAGTTCACATATGCGAGCTCCCTGATTCATAGGGTATCATCCCTTGAGTCTGGGTATATTAGTCCTATACCGAGCCATAAGATCTGTTCGCGACCTATCGCAGAAACGGACGAAAATTCATGAACTCAGTTCCGAGAATTTAATGTTTTATGACAGCCTCATATATTAGCTTCCCCTGCCTAGAGAATCTGATTAAGAATGTCCACAAAACCAGACGCGACTGTCACCCCAGAAAGATCCACGAAGAGATTTAGGAATGAATCGAGTCCGTTTAGAGCTGCAACCTTCTCTGTTTCTGATGAATCTCGACCGTGTTGGGAGTGGAAATCATCGACTGGGAAGTGGACCGAGTTCTCGCCGATTAAAAATCAGGCTTTGGAGTCTTCTTTCTGCAGCGAGGCATCTGTAACGCTCCCTGGTAGCGACAAGTATATTGTTGACCTAAGACGTTTCATGCAGGTTAACATGGAAACGGGGAATGAGAGATGCGTGAGACGCAGAGTCATTCCAGGAACCAGGCCGACCAATGACGACGACGAATCAACTCAGGTGGGAAGGCGGCGTTTCGACGGGCGTCAAGTGTTCCTGAACCGCATTCCAGACATTTCGGAAAAGTGCCAGTCAGTTTCGTTTCGTGATATAGTGACTCCTGCATCAGAGATAGAGGGAATTCTTCTTTCGTCGTATGGCACTGATGTGGAGTGGCTCCTTTCTCACTTTAAAGCAGGAACGCCCATAACTGTGATTGACCAACCCACAGGCGACACTGAGCAAACTTCCTTCGTTCCGCTGGGAAGCTATTGGCCGATGTTCCAAGTCGTCCACCCGAGATTCGAAAAGGGTGGATTGTTTGAAAGCGGCACGATGCACTGCAAACTCATAGTGATTAAGTGGAAGAACAACCAGGGGCTCCGAATCGTTGTCTCATCGGCCAATCTCGTCCGATTCGATTGGGAGAGTATTACTCAAGTCTGCTGGATAGTGGATATCGACCTTTCAACTCCTCTACCTTCTGTACCAGGCGGATTTGGTGGTTATTTACATGAATTCGTTTCCGCACTTGTCCAAGGGCAAGAACTTGTGACTGACTGGCTAAGTATTCTGGACAACTCGAGAGCCGCTATCTCTACCCAAGTGCCTGTCAATGTATTCCTGGTTGGATCTGTACCAGGAACCTTTTCAGGGGATCGACTGACTAAATTTGGACAGATTAGATTACGAGATGTACTGAGATCGAATAACATCTCCAACGACCAATCCGTTCAGTTTCAGGTGAGCTCGATAGGAATGCTTCAAAAACCATTTCTTTCGTCCTTTATGGAGTCGACTTGCAGCAATAACTCCTTTCACTTGGTTTGGCCTGAATACCAAAAAGCAATGTCACTGCCCGGAAAGGACCACATGATGTTGTATGAGAAGAACGAGAGAACGGCTGCGCCCCTGATGACCCCACTAGTTCCACTGGACAGCAGGGCAGGTATCCTCAACCATTCAAAGGTTCTTGTTGGGCGGTCGAAGGAAGATGATTCGCAATTGAGTTTCGTGTATATTGGTTCACACAATATGAGTATGTCTGCGTGGGGACGATTGGTCTTCGACAACAAATCACTGCAAATTGCTTCATTTGAATTAGGCATTGTCATTGTCCGCCCTCTGCAGGATATGCACCTCGAATTACCCTTCAAACTGAGACCGTCTCCAACGCCCTTGCAAAGCCGTCCATGGATGCTGGATGCATACCTTCGGAGGCTATCAGCCGGCACTGAAGATTTGTCCAACAAGGAGAGGGCGTCCATCACTGTTAATAATTCAGAGACCATGAGTTTGGCGGACATTTTATCCCTCAAGTCCCGGAGAGGTGGAAGGCCTATCTTTGTGCTGTTCCGGGATACCGAAGATACTGAGTCAGAACTCGTCAAAGAGTTTATGAACATCAGTTGGTTGAATCGGGATGGAATCGATATATTCCAAATCCGTTGTGGATCTGACTACAGTAACCATTTAGCTTCCCACTTTTACATCAAATCATTTCCCTCCATTGTTGTTTTACAGGGTGGTAGTTCCCTCAGCAACAACTGTGAGGTCCTGGAAAGACTGGACGGTGTTGAGCTGGTTCTAGGATCCGACGTCGAACAAATTATTTCGAGGGCCAGTCAAGTTTCCACGGTGGCGTCAGACGAAGAGGAAATCCTCATTAGAAATGGTATAGTAGTGGAACAACCATCTTTGAACGGGGCCATCTCCTTTGTTAAAGAACGGGGATTCTCCCTACTGTGTCTCGACGTAGACGGAACGATTGTAGAATCCAACCAGTCTAGCGTTCTATTATCAGCTACAGCCGATTTCTTATCCCAACTTGACAGCAATAGTGTCAAGGTGGCCCTAGTTACCAATCAAGGAGGAGTAGGACTTAGGCACTGGATGACGACCAATGCGTTTGGAGACCCTGCAAGTCTTCCCACTCAGGACGAAGTGGAGAAACGTATTTCAGCAATAGCAGAAAAAATAAAGAGTGTGTTTTCGGGCGATCTCAAGGTGTTTATGGCCTTCAGATACCAATCCAAAGGGGGTGAGGGGAAGCAGCCCCGATGGGGTCCTGTTCCCTTCAAGTCCAAGGATGACCCTCGGTGGCTGCAGGACTGGCGCAAACCCGGTCCTGGCATGATTAACGCTGCCATGAAGTGGGCAGGCATGAGTCTATTCAACAAAGCGAAAGTGCTCATGGTGGGGGACATGGACGCCGATGAAGGTGCTGCGCGAGCGGCTGGAGTCTCATTCAAGCGTGCACCCGAATTCTTTACTGCACCCGTTTAGACCATGACATGCTAGGGAGTCCGTTACAGTAACATACGCCGATCGCATCGTTATCTCTAAAGTATAGCTAGTCATCCGAGCCGGCACTGTTCCAGGAAAAGGCCGATGAAACGCGATCAAACAACGAAGGCGAGGATGGGCCTGGCGGTGGTGTTGCTGATTCGTCTGTGTTGAATATCGGGATTACTGGGATCGTCCATGGGGACTCGGTCCTTCTTGGCGGGGATGTTATCACAGGTAGGGGCGCAGTTAGTAACCTTAGCACTCCTTTGGGGATAGTGATGAGAGACGCCTGCTTCACCAACAGCTGACCTATTATCTGCGCATCACATTCCTCATCACCATTGCGCATGGTCTTGAAAAATTTAATTATTTGTTCGAATTCCATCTTGATTAAAACGTTTTTGAGCACCTTGAGGAGAGAGACTGATAGTGACAGAATCATCGGAAGACCCTCAGCTATAATACTATCCCAGAGTATCAGGACTGTTGGGAACGGAAGACAGTTCACAAATAGTGATAAGTACCATTGGTGCAGAAACAAGGAGGGAGAGATTCCCTCTTTCTCCAAGTGACTAAGCAATTCGGGAATCTCGAGCTTCATCAGCTCATGAAACGCAATTGTATACTTCATCAGTAGCGGAAACCCATCCCGGTAAAAGTCCCGCAGACTATCATAATCCATAAGGCAAACAAACATCCAATACGCTTCTTCCTCTTCTTCCAATGAAATGTACCCAGCTGCCGGCGACACCACGCGAAGAAGCAGCCCAGCAAGAAAGTTCATCCCTTGACAATAGCCCACCTCCGGGTTAAGATTCGCATATGCATTCAGGATCCTACCAAGGGTTTCTAGCGTTGACTCCGGAATTCGAAGGGAATGCGTGAAGGTTCGCGGCACGTCAATCATAATTAGCGACGTCCATGGATTATCGGCCTGTGATAGTTTATTATACAGGCCTTCAACTCGCCTTGGATGACAATGCAAGCAAGCTTTCCAAACATCCCATCTATGAAAAGTAGAAGACTTGACCACCCGAGCGACTCATACCGATATTGTGCCGGAATGCCCCTCCTCACGCGTCGGATAAACGCGTCAGGTTGTTCGCGTACGACAGATTCTACTCCCTTTTGCATGATACGTATCCATTTCTGCTGAGTCTTGTCATCTCGCGAATCAGACATTTTTTCGTTTTCGCATCTCCTTTTTTCGATTCCTCTGCACCTCTATCGCTTTCATTGCCTTGAACAGTAGTACTAGAGAAGAATGTCCTTCCTGCGCGTGTTCCTGCACGATGGTGCGAAGGAAAAACTCCGTTTATCGTTGATCCGAAGAGCTTCAAACGTTGGTGTTGTTCGTATCGTAAAGGCGCCTGTCGCTACTGAAAATGTTGCAATCCAGCAACGAGACACGGGAATCCAGACGCCTCTTCTGAATCGGTCGAATACATTATCCCAAGCGGGGGATCGAGTATCTGTGGACGTGCGAGCATCTGATCTGTTCCGACAGTTTAAGCTGAATTCAGAAAAATCAAATCTCATATCGGTGCTGGAAGGCCTTGCCGGAATGAAACTCGATGGTGCAGTTCTTTCGAAGTTTCCGGGGTTTATAGAAGTGGTGCAATCTTTGAATGAGAAAATGTTGTCTTGTAAGTTGTCGTCGGAGGAATTCACAACGATAGTGGATCTATTGTGGCGACTAGGAGTTCGAAACAACGCTGACTTTGGTGACATTAGTTCAGGGTTTTCTACGCAACTAGTGGCGCTTATAGACGAACTCCCAAAGACCCAACTTGTGAAGATCATTTCTAGATTGGAGATTGATCTCCGTGTTCCCTTGGACTCGTACACATACTGGTGCCTGAATAAAGAGCTCAATAGATGGGCCTCGGATGGTTCGATCACAGATCATGAGTATATCCGAAACGTCCTAGGTCCGCTTCAGGTCCTGGCACAGAAGGAGTTGAAGAACGCATTCAAGCCAGTGTTCACCAACAAGAAGATTGAGAACCGTATCGTATCCCTCATTGAAGGAGCTCACTTGAATGGGGTTCAGATAATTGAGCTTATCCTAAAGCTGAAGGACGCTGGCTACCCGCAAATGATCCAATCAGGGATTCAAGCGGTTCTAACGATTCATCAAGAAAAACTGTTGGTGAATCTCGGCGACACAGCTGTTTTAGTATCAGCCCTTCCTCGGGATGCATCTATGAGGAATAAGGATGTCCAGTCTCGGTTGATCCAGATTCTGCTAGGCCACTACAAGAGCGACAAGGAATTGACTTCAGAGCGAATTCGAATGCTTTTGAAGTGCACAGGGGAGCTGGTGATTGATGGCCAAGATGTTGATGAAGTTGAGGTAATCAGACTGGCGGTTCCCCTTATTGCCGATAATGCATTGATTCTCAGCAAGATGGATCCTGATACGCTAACCAATCTGCACTATGTGTCGGCTATGGCCGCTGTTACTGAAAAGGAACCCTTCTTATCCCTCTGCAGTCGGACAGAGAGTGTTATTGTTGGTAAACTGCCAAAGGTATCACCGTCAGAACTGGCGAAACTCTCGTTGTCTTTTGCGTCTGGCATTTTATCTCATCCAAACTCGTTCCGAGCGCTTGGGGCCACCATAAGGGACAAGGCAGCTCTGTTTGCTCCAGCTGACTTTGTGGATGCCGTCTATGGTCTCGCATACAAGGGGTTGATTTCTAAAGGGATTCTGGTTGAAGGGAATATCGACTCAGTGGCTTTGAAAATCCCCGCCTCGGCGCTTCCAAGACTCGCCTGGGCAATGGCTGTTGCGGGTCACTCAGTTGTCCCCGTTTGGGACACTGTGATCCAGCGAATTGAGAAGGAGATTTTGATTAATCCAGATATGCTCGAAAAACTTTCGAAAGCGGATGAGTGTATGCTGTACGAGTCATTGGTGGCCGTCAAGGTCAATCGCGTCGTCCCATTGTCCAAGAGCACTGATCGGCGGATCGGCCAGTTCCAGATGACTTGGAAACGGCCCGAGTCAGAGTTGGATTATGCCAAAATGATTCAGGCCGCGGGTCTAGAGGTTCGAACCGATTTCCAACCACGTCAACTCGAGTTTGCCCTCACGACGGTCCCCATATATCTGCCCGAGTACAGATTGGTGATTGACGCCTCTAGAAACAGCATGGTGGAAGGTAGTGGAATGACAAGCGGAAGCATTAGCCTTAGACACAAGATTTTGTCCCAACTGGGGTTGAATATTATCGGAATTTCGGATTCCCAATTTACCCAATGTCAATCGGATGCGGAAAAGACAGCAATGGTCGGATCCATCATAGGTCAGTTTATAAACGAGCTTGAACTCAAAAAACGAGAGATCCCAAAAAAAGCTGACGAAGAGAAACGGCTGAGGGAAGCTCGCTCTTCTTGGTCGAGCCGTGACAGCCAGAAGGACGAGTGGAATTCACGAACAGGGCCCGTCCCAAAGAACAAGTCATTTGATCGAGTGTCGGGCTGGGCTTCTAGAGATGAAACAAATGCGTAGATAGTCATGAATAGGTTTCCCAGTTCCGTGTTCGACTGCTCTGAGTGTACCGTAATACCTTCTTTGTGGAAGTCGTCGTGTTACTGATTGTTCGCGGACTATATTATCGTCTTCTAACTATTTCTTCGCTTCGAGAGCGGGACCGTTTATTGGGTCGACGTACTAGCGATTCCGATCTATCACGCCTGGAGTGGGGTCTTCTCACCATGGAATCTGATCTGTCTCGTCGCCTCTCGGCGTTTGGTCTCCTGCCAACCGACTCGGATCTATCTCGTTGCCTCTTGTCGTTATTTGGTCTCCGAACTACTGACTCGGATCTTTCCCGTTGCCTCTTGTCGTTATTTGGTCTCCGGACTACTGAGTCGGATCTGTCACGTTCCGTTCGGTCCTTATTAGGTCTCCGGACTAGTGAGTCGGATCTGTCTCGTCGCTTGTCCATATTGGGTCTGCGGACGAGAGATTCAGATCTGTCTCGTTGCCGCTTCTCCATATTAGGTCTGCGGCCTAGAGATTCGGATCTTTCCCGCTGTCTCTGTTCATTCTGAGGCGGTCTTCGGATTACTGAATCAGATCTGTCTCTTTGTCTTCGGTCACTGTTGGGTCTCTTGACTACAGACGTTGATCTGTCTCTTGGTCTTCGGTCACTGTTGGGTCTCTTGACCACAGACGTGGATCTATCTCGTTGGATTGGCCTTCTACGACGATCGCTGGGCTCCGGTCTCGCCTCAGACCTCTCCTCCTTCTTATCCATATTGAACTCGTCCTGGGGTATAACCACTCCGTTGTAAGTGAGTTTCTCATTAGTGTGTGTGTGGTCTGGATCGAGATCACCGCCAGTGCGCTGATCGACGTATCGAGCGTCACAATTAAACTTGCCATTTCCCTGAACTTCAGCAATCTTCACAAACAACTTTTCACCAAAACGTCCTGAACTCGTTTTCCCAATTTTGGCTTGTGGCAAGAGCCCTGTGTGGTTCCCAACCTTGACAAAGACTCCATACTTTAGTTCCTTAATAATAACAGCCTTCACAACCTTGTTGATTTCCAGTTTTTCCTGATGGTTGTCCGTCACGACTTGTGCCGCCGCGGGTAGGTCACAACACACTCCGTTTGCGATCCCTGGCTCTAGCTGGATTCGTCTCTCATTATCGGGGTCGAGGTCCGTCCCCTCTTCTTGGTCCACGAAACGAATGTCTAGCGAGTAGCGACCAGGATTGACGAGCACAACCTTGGCATAGATAGCCTCATTCTCTTTCAAAATTTTCCGAGCTTCGGATTCGTCCAATCGTACTTCTGCCATTCGAGAAAAATGCAACAGACCGTCTATATATCCCGGCACCTTCACAAACGCTCCATAGGAAGTGATTCGACTCACGATACCGCGAACCATTGCACCTACTTGTGGTACCCTGGTGGAACTACTACCGCCATCAACTCCTCCCTGATCCATAATACGAGAAGAATCCGAAGAGGAGGATACTGATGAATCTGATCGTCTCCTTCTTGTCATCAACAGCCGAGCTACGACACGAAGCAAATACCACAATCACGCAAAAGAGATACACAACTAGACTATACGTGGTAAATACTTCTTAATGAGACTGTCTCGACTCGTTCGAAGCTCTTGCATGGCAGCGGGGATGTGATTGAGAATATCAGTTGCAACCATTCCGTCTTCACCAACCGAGGTAGCGGCCAAGTCGCCAGCAAGACCATGAATAAAGACACCCGCTGTTATTGCTTCTTGAATATCGTTCGATAGAAGCGAATTACACACCATTGCAGCGATAACTCCCGTCAGTGAATCTCCAGACCCACAAGTGGCCATTCCAGAATTTCCAGAGACCTTCAAAACAATCGAGTGACTAGAAACAGTGGCGCTAGTTGCTCCCTTGACAACGACCGTCAATTTTTGGTCCTTGTAGCTAGAAGCAATTACTTTTTGCGTCGCACAAATTCTCCCATACTCGCTTGTTTCCGAGACACTGAAGAGACGACGCAGTTCTCCGGGATGTGGCGTTAGAATCGTATCAATTCCTGCATTCGTCAATTGCGCAACAACACTTTGCAACATGGATTTCCCCTTAGCCAAAATAGTTAAGGCATCTCCATCAAACACAACTGCCTTTACTCGAGACCTAATCATCACCTTGATGCATGAATTCAAATCATCACACGCAGCTTGATCTAGCCCAATTCCAGGACCAGCAACAACAACGTCGGAATCAGTGATTAAAAACTCTTCAACGACTTCTGTCCACTCATTTCCCAGCTGCACAACTTCAGGCGCGGATCCAGCCACAACAGCCCCAACTGCGTTTGGACAAAACAAACGAGCATACCCTCCACCTGCCTTCAAAAACGACATGCTGCTAAACATTGGAGCTCCATAATATCGACCTGAACCTGCAAGGACAAAAACTTTCCCAAAAGAACCCTTATGTCCAAGCGGATCTCGGGAACTCAAGATTGGAATATCACAGAAAGACATGATCCCCCGGTCAGACTTGAATTCGACATGACGCGGGTACGAGATCGTCGCCAACACCAATTCACCCACGTATTGGTAGAATGCCAGACCGCTCTTTACACGACCAAATGTAATGGTGGCACTGGGTCGAATTGGTCTAGCGTACAAGCAGATTCCACTCGTTGGACATATTCCCGATGGAACGTCTACAGAGACCACCAAGGCTTCTTTGCATAAATCATTGATTGCGTCAAACACACACTGGAGACGAGTTTCTTGAGCAAAGTCTGAAGTGGGTCTTGTTCCTGCGCCCAGAATGGCATCAATAATAACTGAAAATTTTCCAAGGTGACCAAGGGTAGTATGAAACGGGATCTCGTGAGTTACAAGAGCAAGTTGGGCATTCAGTAGACCCTCTTCCGATTTGAACGAAGACAAGACAGAGTCAACGTCACCACAGACTCGCGGAGACACAAAAAAAACTTCCACGTGGTGACCTAGTGAATGGAGCTTACGAGCAACAACGAGCCCGTCGGCTCCATTGTTCCCGCCTCCACACACCACCGCCACAGACAAGTATTGATTTTTCAGCACTAGACGGTTCAAGATATAATTAGAAACAGATAGACCAGCATTCTCCATCATAATTATTGGGGGAATACCAACCGATTTATCAAGTTCCAAAATCTCGGGCCCAGTGACTAATTGATGCATCTCAAACCCTATATGAATGTCGGAAAATTCAAAGAGATCAAACATAACTTGGCTTTATACGATATATGTGATTTTTACTTTATTATCTCATATCACTCTATTTTTCGTCGTCCATGATTTTTTAAAGACCTGGAGGCGGCGCTGACTGTGTTGCCCCTCCATCGTCAAAGGTCATTGCATTCCACTGATCATAATTGGTGTCATCCTCTCCATCCATGATGCCGCCCTCCTCATTCTGACTATCTGCTGCCGCACCCATAGGACTCGATACAGGACCTCCCCAAGTCGCTTGCGTGTGCAAATCCGACTGGCCCCAAGCGGCGGCCGCCGCTGCCGCCACGGCCGAGTTGGAGTCCTTCGATCCGTGACTGTAGGCGCACCGATCCCCATAGGCACACCGACCGATGGCGAAGAATCTGCACGGGATCAATTTCGCCTTGGCAGCCCCCATCGTGGCGGCTTCCTGTTGCGCTTGAATTTGGGCCGTAATCATGGCTTGCTGGACAGCATTCGCTTGACTCCCAGTTAAGGCGGACGGAGCTGCTGCAGCAACCGGCTGTTGCTGCTGTTGACCTTGCTTAGCAGCTAACCCAGCTAGAGCAGTCATCAGTGTCTGCGTGGTGTCCGCCGTGGACCCACTGGCGAGCTGCGCTTGGAGCGTTTGGATAACAGACTGTGGTAAATTGCGAAGAGGCTCCTTCCCAGTCGGTTGGTGGACGTACCGACAACGTTCCCCAAACTTGCACCATCCAAACATTGCAAAGAAAGGACAGTTCACGGAACCTGGTCCAGACGTGTTGGCCTTTTGCTGAGCCGCATTCACTTGGAGCTGCAGCTGCTGTGCCAATGACTGAATCATGGTTGCTGCTGGGGAGCCACTGGCACCGCCGGGAGAGGCTGTTGGGGCAGACAGTCCCAATCCAGGTGGCAGTGTTGGTGGAGGTGTTGTGGTGGTTGCCGTTGGCTGTTGTTGTGGTTGCGGTAATACTGCAGTCGGCGGCGATGGCTGTTGTTGCTGTTGAGCTGCTCTGTGTTGCTGCAACAAGGCTTGGAGTTGGAGCTGTTGTTGTCTCGGCAATGTTTGCATAAACTGTTGGAGCATTTGAACATTGACCTGTGGTGGGGAACCCCCCTGAGACTGCCGAGCAATGAAAGCTGCAAGGTTTTGAGTGAGGGAAGCCATATTCATCCCACCAGTAGACTGGTCAGCAGTCTCCATCCCAGGCGGAGTCATGGAGGCTGCTGGAGTTGTTGGCTGGACGGCGGCGGCGGTGGCCTCTACTGGAGGCAAACTGCTAACAGCCGCAACAGCGGTGTCCACATAGAAGGGGACTTCGGGAGGAACTGAGTTGGGATCCTCTCCATTCATTCGGGCCGTTAATTTCTTAACTTCATAACGAATCTTTGAAATGTCTGCAAAGCTCTCCTTCAACTTCGCATCAAACTGCCCCAGGACCAGTGCCAGGTCACCTCGGAAACTCTGAGAAACCTTTTGCTGGATTTCTGCCTTCTCCTTTTGCCAAGCTGCGAAAACGGCTTGCTTCAACTGACCAACTTGTTCAGTTGTTTGATCGCAACGATGCGTCATTTGTTGCTTATTGATCAAAGCTTGACGCTTGACGTCCTCGAGCTCCCCACGCATCGAAGCAAACTTCTCCGCTATCTCCAAAACTGATCGGGTCAAATCCGTTTGCTTCTTTTGGTAATCCTTCAACAGCTCATCGCTCTTGCCCTTGGCCAGTTTGATCTGACGAACAACCTCCTGCATTTCATTCATCATCTTTATGTTGTGCCGCTTGATCATTTCCTGCTCCATATGAACCATTTTCCCTTCCACTTCTTTCATGATGGTTGGCCACAGAGCATCCATGACTTCTTGATGACCAACAACTCTTGGAGCAAGCGGCAAGTTACTGGCAGGTGGTGAAGTGGGAGATGACTCAGCCTTCTTTAATGGAGAAGTGTCCTTAGGGCTGCTGTCACTCTTTGACGACATTAAGGAAATTTCTAATCAATTCGTGATTTCAAGCAAACGCATATTCAAAACTGTGGCGAGTGAGAAAAAATTCGCCGACCGTCCCAATTTTCAAACATCATTTCATGGAAATCAACCCCAATCAAAATCAACGTCAGTCGGGACATAAAGTCTGGACGCGTCGGGGGGAGTATTTGATTGTGCCAGGACAGCATGTTTCATCGGAATCCGATAAAACGAGTGACGTATGTGATCTCTTATCCTGAATGAACCCTCCAAATAGGACTCCGGATTCGAAAGCCAAATGCGGCATAATACTGGTGATACCAATGCAATTGCAGAGTCTCTGATCAGCACTGGGAATCTAGGCGGAATCGTCGGACTCGTTTCATCCTACTGGGACACGGAAGGGTGTTTTCTTAAACCTTCAACTGATGCCAAGCCACATGGAATGCGTTCCGATCCCGGGGAGCGCGTCGGATACTTAGATCCATCTAAGGGATTCAATTCATCCGTTTTCTCGCCTCCCTCGGCCCCGGTTGATATTACAGCAAGTGCCCTTGCCACGAGGACACCGGCCGAAGTTGTTACGCCGTCAGAGCAGACTCTAAAGATTCCACATGTTCCAAATGAAGTGAGAATGATAACTCACTCAGACTCAATACCTCGTCCAGATCTCCCAGCACCGGCTCCGCCAGCACTCCCTAATCTTTCGGAATCACCGCTGATATCGCTTATAGCGGCAGCGAGCGTCGGTGAGTTGGATATTCAGTGGTTGGAATCTTTCGACAATACAACGCTTGAAAGTGTGGTCCCCCGGGAGGCAATGACCGGGCGCCCGTTGACAATAGGATCCATCCAGCATTCAAGTGGAAATTGTCGGCCATGTATATTCTTCTTGAAAGCTAAATGCTTCAAAGGTATACGCTGTTCCTTCTGTCACTTCAATCATTCAGCTTTACGTAAACAGATTGCGGTGCCATCTAACGGTTCTGCAGCTATAACCACGGGCAATGCTGTGAAGACAAAGCGACTGCGGCCAAGCAAAAGAACGCGTGAAATGATTAAGCAAATCAATGACCAAATGGCGTTCGATGACGTTCACGAAGACCCAAGTGGCCCACCCCTATCGGTAAGCCAGGCTGCCAGGTTCTTCAAATCACCCAGCGTGCTACCATTTCTCTAAATTTAGTGTTGGATTTGGTTATATGATCCATTCCATCCAATATATGATAACATTGGTTTACCCATTTTAATCGGTATTAATATCATACCGTCAATATCCGATAGTTATCTTTTGGACTAGTCTTCTTTTCTGCTGTCATTGATCTCAACGTTCGATTCCTTAGTAGAAATGGATGCGAAGTATACGTTCAATTGTTGGCCGGGAGAGGTAAAAAACTACATGGATTTAGAGTGGCTCCAGCCGCAAAAGCCATTACTCGCACAAGACCTCGTACTGCCGGAAAGCTATGTTATTAATCCCGACGACACCGACGAAAACAGTATGAGTGGGCCACAGAAGAACAAAGTGCTCGAATTATTCGAAGATCTTAACATTCCTGCGTTGACCCAGGAGATGGTGGATGCGTTCCGCAGCTTGAACCGAAACGGTATTCCCGAGTCTTCAAATTAGTAAGCATCTTTTCAGGGTCCATACTGTATATATTTGTCTTCGATATAGAGTGTTCGATGTGGTAAAAATGCATGCGCTGGGAAATTCAAATGCCGAGAGCATAAATATTTCCGATTTTCTTTGGAATTAGCGATGGACTATTCTACATCCAATGATTCACGCGATAAGGGTGAATCCGAGATTAAGCTCACACTCCCTGGGATGCGCTCGAAGATTGCGATTCCCCCGCCTGCTCTGGAGAGGCTGGAATCGTTAGTAACATCTCCATGTGTTTCTGATGGGACGCTCACAAGCCGAAGGCTTCGAGAGATGATACCTTGCACCCCATCACCAATGTACGCCTACGATTTCAAGTTGGGTACTCAGGTTTATGATCCATCAGGTCGCTACCTCCCGAGATTCTTCCCTTTCCATATGAATCAAGGTGAGAATGGTCATGATCTATCGCCTGACCCAAATCAGTCCTCGCCTATGAGCCTTGGGTCCAGCGAGAACCGTAATGTGAGCAACTTGAGCTCTCCGTCAGAGGGGATGGCACCGATAACCACACCCGTCGCTCACGCCAGCGACCCGCACATTACGGGCATTTTGGCCAAGATTAAGGATGAAGCACAGGCGAACGGCACTTTTGATATACGTACAGTTTTGCAGAGACTTAACGTGCCACCTCTCCTAGAAGAGGTTGTTGAGATATCGAAGGATCAGATCGGGTCCCGATTCCTTCAAAGTTGGATGGATTCAGATGTTTTTTCAAAGCTGGATCGGGATGAAGTAATAAAGAGGGTGATACCAGAGGCAAAGGGACTTACAACCGACGCATTTGGCAACTATGTTGTCCAGAAAGTGGTTGAAGCCGGTTCATCGGAGCAGCGCCTGAGTCTTTTGAAACAATTTCGAGGCGAACTTTATGCCTTGTCTATTCACACATATGGATGTCGCGTGGTTCAGAAACTGATAGAACGCTCAACCGTTGGCGAGCATGCCATTATCGCCCAGGAACTGGAGGGTCACGTTATACGTTGTGTAGAAGACCAAAATGGGAACCATGTTATACAGAAACTCATTGAAAAACTTCCCTCGGGGGAGCTGTCCTTTATCGTGAATGAATTTTTAGGTCACATTCCGGTAATGGCAGTCCACTGCTATGGTTGTCGAGTCGTTCAGCGATTATTGGAGAAATTGACCTCCAATGACTCGAGTAAACTTATTGCAGAGATCCTAGCCCACCTGTGGCAGCTTTCCCAGGACCAGTACGGCAACTATGTCGTTCAGCACGTTCTGGTCCACGGAACTCAGCAAAATCGTAACATTATTATGCAAGTCATTGCATCGCATATTGTTGAGTTCAGCTGCCACAAGTATGCATCCAACGTTGCCGAAAAGGCTCTGTTGTGCTCCATTGATCCTACCGCTCGAGACTTGGTCATCGCGGCAGTAATTGGAAGCGGGGGAGCTGATTCCCCGCTCCATGTCCTCATGAAGGATCGGTTTGCAAACTATGTGATTCAGCGCTGCATCGAGTTTAGTCACGGATCGCAGCGTGACGTATTGGTCGCTATTCTCCGAGCCAACCTTCCCTCCCTCAAACGCGTTATCTACGGGAAACACATTGCCAACGCTATTGAGAAGATCATCACGGATTAGTTAACCTTTCCAGTAACAACAGAATCGCTACGCTCCACATTCAACTTGCCTTTTCTACAGTACCCACAGATCTTGATTAGCATACAGTACGGACCCCAAAACGAAAACTTGTAGCATGTAGGATCAATTTAGGTAAATATTCGAATTAAATTCCATGTTCAGATCTATTCAAGACCCGGTGGAGCCTCGGGTATCTCCTCCTCTCCCATAAACGATGATGATGGTATGAATTCCGGTGCATTCGGGTTGAGGTTGCTCTTGGATCGCAGTCGGACTGGGACCTTCTGGTCAACGATCTCCAACCAGTCAGGCATAGCGTCTCGCTCCTTCGAACGCTTAGCTGCTTCCAGTGCTGCTTTGGCAGCTGCTGCGTGAACCTGGGCTTGCGCTGCATGCATCATTGCAATTTGATCGAGGTTATTCGCCGCTTTCGCTGCATAAACGGGCACTTCTGGGAGGAGCGGTTGGATCTTGTGAAGGTCATTTGTGGCAGCCGCTGCAACAAAGGACGCTACTGCATGAGTATTGTCACCGCTCTTCAAAACAAACGATCGCGTTCCTGATTTCTCCTCTCTCTTCTTGGCTATATGGACTGTTCTGAGACCGGAGTCCCCTCTATCTCCAAACCTAGGAGATGCGTCGAGAGATTCTCCTGTGGGATTCACGGTTGTGTGAGTGAGCCCGAACTTCTCCGCCAGGGAATGAGCAAGTTTACGCTGGTCAGAATCGAAGTCCGTTGGGAGACTGGTCTCGAGGCGGTCCGAGTGGACAAAAGCGGTGATGAGATCCCTCACCCTTGACGCCTTCTGGTCGATGTCTTCACCACCTTCTAAGACCTCCTTCGCACTATAGGATCGTCCTCGCTGAGGTTGACGAAGTAATTCGACCTTGACTTTCTTTCCATTGATTCGTGAATCAACGGACTGGAGCTTGTCAATACATATTACAGCGATTTCGGGAGTTGCAAACCTCACGAAGGCTGTACCGCGGAACTGTCCAAGAGAGTCTACTTTCCGATCTATCCCTGTGCTAATCATGTGAATGGATGCTATGAGTTCTTCGATGTCCTCAACGGTTGACTCGACAGGAAGGTTCTTGAATACAACAACACTCGCTTCCTGGGATCCAGCAAGAGTGATTGACATGGAAGTATTCAGAAATGTATATGAACTCCTAAAACCAAACTGAGGGCGTTTTTACGACACGGATTCCTAGTTTTTTTTTCTGGCCCGTTTTGCATGGAGAGCAACGAATCGGGATATCATTATCAGTGCCTAGAAACAACTCAACCAGGTCATGATCAAAGTGCACTAGAACGAAGGAACGCGATTGTATCTCGTGCTACCTTTGACCTGTTCGAATCACTTCCGGAGCGCATCAAAGCCTGCCTGACTCGTCATAAGGAGCAACTGGAGTCAGCTATCGAAGCGCACCAATCCATGCTATGCGCACACGTTGAACATCTAATATCCACCGATCCTACCCTTAAACGGATTGAGCCGATTATTGAGGCCGATCATGGACTGATTTCTCAAAGATTGGAACTCAACGAACTTATCAATCGGAAGGAAGACTTGAATAAGACCACGACAATAGCAAGGAATAGAATTGACAAGTATAAGCGGCATTATGAGACAAATCTTGAAGAGATAGGGAGGATTGAGGGAAGGATCCGGGCATATCGGATTGAAGCTCGAAATTTGTTGGCTGGAATGACGAGGGACAAGGAGCGAGAGGACATGGAGAAGGAGAGTCGACGTAGACATGTGCGAGATCGTGCAGTGGAGGTAAACTTTGAGTCAATGACCATGGCTCAAGTGAGGGAGGTCGAAAAGGACATCCAGAAAGTTGATGTAAAGATCAAAGAACGTCGACGACTGTTAGCGAAGAACTTTTATACCTAGAATCGCAACCTCGCAACCACCGCTGGATACCGTATAACAGTCCACTCTATTGCAAATAGAATATTGGCATATTATTTCGAATCTAAACTACCACTGATCGTCTCTCTACATGAAGATGTCATCATCATCGAGGTCGCTGGCCACCTCGTAGTGCTCAAACTCAACCTTGTAGCGGAGCATACCGCCGATACCTCCGAACCCCTTCACGAATTGGGCGCCCTCCTGGGACTTGTTGCTGACGAATTCCAGCTTCGTTCCAAAGGCCTTATAGTTCTCAGCCAACCACTCCGTCAGCGCAACGCGCTCTTCCCAAATCATCTCGTTTCCAGACGCAGGATCGCGACGGTACTTTTCGTCCTTCTCCTGCTCTGGCGTGAGGAAGTGCGTTCCAACCTCACCACTGTGTGGATTTCTAATAACCACTCTGTTAATGTCCAGACCTTCAAACACTAGGAGAAGCTCACACGCCCCCATGTCTAGCGCCTTCAAGGTATCCTCAATACCGTAGCACACCTTGCCCGTGTCCAAGGCGACCTCCTCGAAATACTTTGTAATGATCTTCTTCTCTTGCACAAACTTAACACCCTTCAAAGTATCTGCCGACAGCTCAATCGCTTGGTTGAAGCCGTTCTCGCCGCCATACGAGACATCCACAATCTTCAATAACACTGCTGATAGACGCGGGTCAAACATATCCGATTGAGCGAGGTCGTTCTTAAACTCGGCGGAACCTGCTAGCACGAGACCAACAACGTTTGGACGGTCCTGGGAGATGAAGAATGTTGTTGACAACTCTGCAACCTTTCTCAAGTAGTTGTGTCGCTTCTCAACTCGGAGACGCGCGAAACGCACAGATGATTGACCACCGCGACCGTGCTTCTTTGGAAGGTCCACTGTAAATTTGTGTAACACGTCTCGTTGCGATCCCTGCACAGTTCCGTACAGACAAGAGGATCCATCAAATACGATGAAACCAAATTTGTCCTCTGACTCTAGCAGATAATTCAGATGCTCTGTGTGGAATCGGGAGTCGCACATGTAGAGGGAAGTGTTCACGGGCTTGAATGGCTCGAAATCAACCACAACGGCCTTCTCCTTTCCATCCTCGGTCATTATGGTACCGGTGAAAAGAACGAGTCCATTCGGCGGCGTCTTATTGTACAGCTTCAATCTCTGCTGAGCCGAAGTTATAGCCGAAAGCACCGACTGGCGATTCACTCTCGACTTAATGTTGGAGGCGGTACCAGCTTCCTCAGTCAACATCTTGCCAACTTGATGGATGGAGTCCTTACCTGGGAGAATCAACGAAATCATGGACGTTCCGGACCCTCTGGCATTGGTGAGCGACTTGATTAGCTTCCTGATTCTCCATTGTTCCACAGAGAGGTCGTCTGCATCAATTGTGGTTGACATTTCGCAACTAGGACAAGTTGTTAATCGTTCAGCAGGGTGCAATTTTTTCGGGAACTGGTTGAATTGAAATGTCTGCACCCGTGGTTTCATCACACCAAGCACGTGATTCGAATGTTTGCTGCTCTCAGTGCAATTGCATGTTGCGCATCATTGAATCGCCGCAAACAGATCAGCATGGTATTCCATTTCAAATCGAGTTTCCCGATCAATCATCGGACCTGAGACCGATTTGTGAAGATTGTATGGACGAAGTACTAGAAAACTTGAAATCTGAAATTGCTGCTGCGAACAGCGAGCTTTCAATGTACACGGAGGCCCTCTTTGAGCTTGAAAATGACAGACGAAGCGGTGCGCGAGTCGATGATGAAAGCGAAGCTAGGCTGCAATCCGTGACGGAACGTGAGCGAGAGCTCATGCATGAACTCGAGTTGCTTCAAGAAGAAGAGACTCGGGTGAAAACGGAGCTTGAGACGCTTTCAGAAGAGAACGGCGTCCTGGATGCAGAGGAATCTAAGTTGAGAGAGTCGGTCGTCGCATTAACGCGGACAATACTCGACTCGGACGAATCCATGGAGGCAGTGAACCGAAAACTGCAGTATTGTCAGTCTAGCCTTCGGCGTTTGAAGCGAATGAGTCTTTTGGAAGAGGCCTTTTTTATTCAGACATCCGACGAAGCATTCGCATCTATAAATGGTATGAGAGTTGGCCAGCCAGGCGTGTCTTGGGTCGAGGTCAATGCAGGGTTAGGATTCGCCTGCCTCCTAGTGGACGTCCTCGTCAAGCGAACCAATATATCCCTGACTCAATACAGACTTCTTCCCCGCGGTTCGTATTCTGTTATCATTAAAAAGTCGGACAAATCTGTGCTGGAGCTCTTTGCAGACGAAGGTTCAGGAGGTATTGGTCGGTTTCTTACTGGTCGAAAGTTTGACGCCGCGATAATGGCATTTACCCAAATAATTGCAGAGGTGATTTTCACCCTACAGCGAGACGACAAGTCGTTCCAGCCTCCGTTCACCATAGACGAAGGAGAAGCCACAGTTGGAGGAACATCTATCGCCCTCCAGTTCAATTCTGACGAGAACTGGAGCAAGGGAATAAAAATGCTCTTCACTGACATTAAAGCCCTAGTAACGTATATAGACTTAAAGTTCCCGCCCTAGCATGTACAATGCTCCATCTACCTTTTTGTGTTTATTTTTCTCCGCTACAATCACACAGGAGGTATTGTTATGGTTGAGCGAGAGGAATGGTTGGCAGTGCATTACTTCAGAACTAGTCGCGTCCGACACTGGGTCAGTCAAGAAGTCTTCCTGTGTCCCGAGTTCCTCATGCTCAAGGTCTATGCGACAGTCGCCAATATCGGTATCGACTTTGTTCCGTCATCTCATCCGACGGCTGCTGCTTTTGGTGAGCGGAACCTCCCAGCTGCCTTCATCGGTGGTGAACCAGCTGGCGTGGATGACATAGTCTCGTTCCTTCGTACTGTTGTTGATATTGACGATCATGATGAGGAGAAACAAGCACTGTGCGCAGTTACTCGGAAACTACTCGGAGAGGCCATCAACTTCACTGTGTGGGGTCACCGAGAATGCTTTGAAAAATTTTCCAAGCCCATCATGAGGGACTCGATGGCGACCCCGTATGCTGATCTGTACTGTTCAAGTCGACGAAGGGCGTATAAGAACAAGGACTTGGGGATTCTGGATCAAGAGCTTAAATCCTTTTTAAAATATTTGAACTCCAAAATAAGAAGCTCAAAGTTCTTCTACTCAACCGATAACCCTTCGCTATGTGATATAGTGCTATATTCATACTTATCAGTTCTGTTATCGGTTCCGGAGAAATTTTGTCCGTTTTTCTTTGCGAAATCCCCTGACGAAGATTCACTAGAAATTATTAACCGATTACGATCCTTCTTGCTTGACTTTGATGATTTCCTGTGGCAACTGAATGCCCAAAGGGCTGAGCATCTTGACATGGCCGGTCCCCTCCCTACTGCCGCGAAGGCTGCTTTGTACGGCGGCTCCGCGGAACTACGTCCTGACACAGATTTGGACCCGGAAACAGTCGAGGAAAAACCGTTATTGGGAACCAAGGAAAGGACGCTAAATATAATTTTCCTATCTGCTGCTGCCACATTCATGGCTGCCGTTATTTACTCCGCTAGCAAGTAAGGAATAGAATGTAGATGATTTGTCATGCTTGAGGGTTCATAAAGTGTACTGTATCAGTCTCTGACTCGATCTTGGTTTAATTAACTAAATACTACCAATCACCTCAGAGGCGAGAGGCGCGTCCGGGGGCGCCATGCTTGTTGGCTGTGAAACCCATTTATGAGAAGAGTATGACGTTCCAAGGAGACGTCGGAACCGTTTCCCTGAGTAGACATGATCCTCAATCGTTCCGTCCTCCGCCGATATGGATCGGAAAATCTCATTAATGTCGTTTTGACTCGCTGAACCAACCTTGCGGATTTTCTTGTTCACTGCGAGATTCTCAAAATTACTACTCTCCGACGATTTGTCTGGAACGAATTTCCGCTTATATTTATCGAAAAAAGGAAAAACTAATTGCTCAATTTTTTCACAACTTCGCAATACGTTCAACTGCTTGCGAGTCATTATGGTTTCCAAATCGTCGAGTCGTGTCCGTCCAAATCTCTCTGACCCTAATCCGAGCGATCTGAGGTAGTGGGGGTGTTGAAGCGGGGCAGTACGGCTCATATCATTTATCGCCGCTTTGTATACCTCGCCAAATAACTGTAGACTCGGAATCGGTCTCATCAGGTATTTCCCAGGCTTTCCTGGTGCTTGCGTTAGGAGAAACAGTGAACACTCGCCATCACTCTCTGGCGATATCAGGACGATATTGTTTATATCTCGGCAGCCATCCAAACCCTCAATCGTGCAGTGGAGTCCCCACCGTGTATTGGACGGAATACTGGCCCACTGCTCCTCAGACACACGGGCTAGGACATGCAGGGACTCGCTTTTCGGGAGTCGGTCGACTTTTATCGGGTTGTGGATCATCATTTGTCCATGTATTTCGTCATCGATAACCAGAGATCCGGTCCAACATACATTAGACCGCCCCTCTGGCAGCCGCTGCCGAATGGCCTCCTCATCATTCATGAGTTCAAGTCGCTCGTCGTCGTTTTCTAGTGCGCCATCTCCTTGCCTGGGAGCTACAAAGACCCGTCCTGGATAGTCTGATATCCAGCGATCAACAAGGGGTAATACGTACTTCCCCAAAGCTCCGCAATCGGTCACTGTGAGGAAAGATTTGTTGTCTTTGTCGCTCTCTTCTACAAACTTCCTGCAATCCTGGACAGATTCGAATTTCGAAAACTGAACTTTCAGCCCTGAGGTTACAGTCATGGCTAAAATTAGCTTTTTTAAAATAAAGACGATTGTTTTCCATACATATTTCAACTACTTACTTTGGGCTCCGTATATGAGTGATAAGACTGTTGTGACAACCATGCAAAAGATCACAGTACCAGCGATAGAGAGGCTCAGCACGGAAGATGCATACGAGAGCCACCAAAGCGGGGCGATTGAGTCGACGCATGTGCTTACAACGTTGAATACAGTTGCGCCACCATAGCAGAGCCACAAAAACGCCCCGATAATCAGCAGGAGTTCAGTAATGAAAGCGGCTCGGAAGGAATACTCCCGTCTGACGCTATCAACTAGCCAAGTCGACGGAAATCCCAGAGCAGTTCCTCCAATGACCCACTGAATGATTCCAAGCTTTGATACACATGGGTTCAAGGCACTTTGCCTCGCGAGAATGAGCGAAAGCAGGTCCAAGACAAGAAACGCAACCATTGCGCGCGGCACAACCGATGCAAAGCCGATCTTTGCGGACGACTGTTCAGTAGGGAGTGGGTCGGGGCTCGATGCATCGGCTTCGAGCAAGGCGGATGATGATGATGCCGAAGAGGGGATTGGAGAACCCTTGCGGCTTGCCATCCGCGCCCCTCCTATTTTCAAGCCAACACTCGCAATTACCGGTAAGGCATTCTCGTTCTCAAACCCAGAAGTTTTCACGAATCGCAACGACGACTCAAGTGACGAAACGTTCACGGGGAGATCGAAAAAATGACTGACCGAGTGGAATGTCGACGAAACTGCATCAACAAGCGCCTCACCGAGATGCAGGAGAGCCCCGTTAGAGAACAGGCTATCCACGACCCCTAGCATTGTCGCATAGGCTAGTAAAGACTAGAGGGAAGTGTTGCATGCAGAATGGATCACCGGAAAAAAAATCGAATTCCATGCAATTTTAGTTAACAGTACGTGAACTCCAAGTTAGAATTAGATGTTGATAATAACGCATACATAGATTCTGACACATACTGACTAGCATTTTCAATCCCGGAATGGGGCAATGTCCTTGGTAGAACTAGTTGTTCGTCAGGAATAGCATCTCATGATACGTCGGAATAGTCCAGTCTTCGGCAGCGACGAGACCTTCGATATCATCGCAGGTCTTTCTCACGCAAGTGAGGAGGGGATTTGTGACCTGATCGATGTGCTTCGCTTCCTTGAGAAGATCATCATCGTGCAAGTCGAGCTCGCTGGACAGTTCATCCCTGCCCTTGAGAAGTTCTTCAGTGAGCCTGACGAGCTCATCCAATCTCTTCCTCAAGTGCGCTACAGACGGCGCAGAGCCTGCTGAAGTGGCAGCGCTGAGTGTTTTACTTGCTCGCTCAATGGCCTTCTGGCCAGAGGGGAATATATATCGATCAACAAGATTGAGCATGGCTTTGGCTTCAATCCGTTTGTTCTTGGTGTACGTTTCGAGCGCGACGTTAACACGGGAGTCCACCTCCCTCTCAGTGAAGACACCCGACTTCACGTACAGGTCGTGCATCCTAATGTTTTCGTAGGCCTGGACAGTTGTTCGGAAGTTCGGGAGGCCTCTCCTAGCTGCCTCCTTGACCCATTCCTCGCTGTAACCGTTTCCATCGAAAATAATTCGATAATGGGCTCTCAGAGTCTCTACAGCTACTTGCTGGATAGCTTGGCGGGCGTCGATGCCCTTCGATCTGACCAGCCCCTCTGCGGCATCGTTCATGCTCCTAAGGGAGAGGCACACTGACGAGTTCATTGCGGTGCATGGAACGCACGAGTTTGCACTTGACCCGACCGCTCTAAACTCAAACTTGTTACCTGTGAAGGCCATTGGGGACGTTCGGTTGCGGTCCGTTCGGTCTCGTCTAAGCGTCGGAAGACGAACGTACTTGATGTCGTCATTGATCTGGAGGGCCCGTTGACGAAGCACCTTGGGCGAGTCAGCCGAGTCCGGGAGGTTGTCAATCTTAATGACTCCATCCACAAACGACGTAAGCGCCTCGCCAAGGTAAACCGACATGATAGCCGGTGGAGCCTCATTCGCACCAAGCCTGAGATCTTGAGAGTGGTTGGCGATGGACAATCGAAGAGGACCAGCATAATCGTCAACAGCTTTCAAAAATGCTGCGAGGAAGACGGTGAATCTGGCATGTCCCAACCCTTCAAAGGCTGATTTTGGGTTTCGAATCAGTTCGCCGCTCGGATCCATCAAGTTAACACCAGTGTCGGTACACATGGCCCAGTTATTGTGCTTTCCTGATCCGTTCACGTTGGCAAAGGGCTTTTCGTGCAACAAGGCTTCCAAGCCGTACTCTTTAGCCGTCTCCTTGAGAACCATCATCGTGAGCATTTGATGATCACAAGCAAGCGACGAGATCTCATAAACTGGAGCAATTTCGTGCTGACCTGGTGCAACTTCAGTGTGCCGGGTTTTAAGAGGAACACCCAAACGCCAAAGCTGAATCTCAACGTCTTGCAACATCGCAGTGGCCTTGCTGGGGATCGAACTGAAATAGTTATCCTCAAGCTCTTGCCCTTTCGGTGGTTTTTTCCCCTGGAGGGTTCTGCCTGTTGCAACAAGGTCGGGACGTCTCCTGAATAGCTCACGGCTAACCAAGAAGAACTCCTGCTCGATTCCCAGGGTAGTTGTTACTCTCATCGCCTCCGTGTCTCCAAGCATACGGAGGGTGCGAAGAGCCTCCTTACTCAGCAGTTCGTCAGACTTGAGAAGCGGGACCTTGTAGTCCAGCGCTTCCCCAGTCCATGAACCGAACGCTGTAGGTACAACCAGGATTGAACCATGCTTGCCATGACGCAAAAAGGCTGGAGACTGAGGATCCCATAGGGTATATCCTCTAGCTTCCGAAGTTGACCGCAAACCACCACTGGGGAAGCTGCTCGCATCTGGTTCACCCCTGACCAGAAGTTCACCATTGAACTCCAGTAGTGGTCTACCCAGAGGATCGTAATGGCCAATGAACGATTCATGCTTCTCCGCAGTGACTCCAGTGAGGGGTTGGAACCAATGCGTATAATGGGTTGCTCCTCGCGACACAGCCCAGTTCTTCATTGCACTTGCGACGTCGTTAGCAAGCGCGACGTCAATGATTTGGTGCTCACCACGCTTTAGCAAACTATTGAGGCGTTTGTAAGAGTCATGAGACAAGTACTCGCGCATGCGAGAATCATTGAAAACATCAATACCGAACTCTTCATGTAAACTTTTGACCCCTTCGAGGGAGGGTTGCTTCGCGACTGACATTATCAAACCGACTAGGTGAGAATAGATTAGGTACTAGCGTGTAGCTGAACACATGAATCCTTATTTCCAGTAGCTCCAAAAAATCTCATCACTTCATTTTGTTTTCAGTTCGTTCGGTAAATGACAGAGACACAACAAGAGCAGATCCCTCCAGGAAATGTGACCGAGAGTGGTGATATCTTCGCGGATGTCGATCGGCTGGTTGAGAATGGCAACATTGAGAAGATCGTCGGTCTCACTGACGATATTTCCTATGTGCGAGTGGGGCTCTACGTGGCGTCCATGGCATCCATAACATCCGCCCCAGACGAGCGGGAGAAACTGTTCCGGGTGTGTCACACTGTGTATAGCAAATACTCCGACTCTGTTCTTGCACTTCGGGTTGCATTAAAAATGAACGACCACGCCCTTATCAAGGAGACGTTAAACTCATGTAGTGACGCGAACACCTTGAAACAGTTGGCACTGATCACAGCGCGCCACCGCAGTATTTTGAATTTCTCCGAGATCATGGAAACCTCTATAGTTGATCCAGAGGAGTTGCAGCGGATCGCATCTCT
>SDXP01000310.1:0-34793 GCA_004369235.1 Perkinsus sp. BL_2016
TTCATCGTTGCTTTTGTCTATGGGCTCCATGGCCTTGTCGTATTCGACGCGTAAAAATTTCACCTTATCGGATTGCACGGACTGCGAACAGAGATTAGATTTTTACGCCAAAAGACTCATATGAACATTCGGGTCCCTATAGATAACTGAAATATACTACTTGATTTCTATTTCCTGGCTTGAGGCCGATTCTTTCGAGCTCTGGCATTCCACGAAGGCGCTGCAGGAACAGCCCAATTAGAGTCCGTCCCATGAACTGGTTGCGGCATTGGTGCCTGCCAAGCAGCTTGTCCCGGTCCCGGTACTGTAACAGGGATGGCCTGCATCGGAGGCGCGTCATCTATGCCGCTGATCCGTACAGCTTCCTCAGGGAGCTCCGGAACAAAATCAAACAAGTTTGGTATGATTTCTTTGAGAAACCAATCTGGTGCAACTTCGGGCAGAAACCCCCGTGTGAGTTTATCGTGCCGCATCCGACATTGTGATCCTAGTTTACAAAATCCGAACTTGTACTTCTGGCATTCCATTTTTTCCGTGTCGTGACGAAAATCACAATCATTGTCGGGGCACTTGCCGAATCGGGACCACTGAGCACACTCTGGCATTCGCGCAAGATCGTATTGATGAAGGAAATCGCACTTGTCTCCCTTCATACATAGATCTCTTAGCCAATGGCGACAAACAACAGTGTGACGCCCTCCTGGGCGAAGGATTCCTCTGGCCATACTGCCTAGCCCGCCTGTTTCCTGCATAAGTTGACTCTCCCTCCACGCATCCTGAGCTCGAAGATCCGCTTCGAAATCCAGTTCGATTTCATCCTCAAAAGGGTACGCAAGCTCCATTTTCGTGTGTGGTAGACACAAGTCACTAAGGACTCTCCTATGACAGGCGAGAAAAGAAAACTCAAGAACGAAGTTCAGAATAGTAGTCACACAGTTTCCATATCATTAATATATGATAAGGAGATCTCACTCAAGTGAAATTTTTACGCGTCGAATACGACAAGGCCATGGAGCCCATAGACAAAAGCAACGATGAACACTTCCTTACTGACTACGAGGGCGATAATCGCTCTTCGGACGTATCAGTAACCAACATGGTGCCTTCAAGTGGCCATAATAGCCGCAAGGAGCATCGCCTCCAGTACTTCTCTGGAGAAAAAGACCGCGCTCCATTCGCCGAATGGTGGCAGCGATTCGAAGTGCTCGCAAGAGCCAATGAATGGTCAGTAGAAGTGAGAGGGTCTACTCCAAAATGTCGCTACCGATTGGGCAACTGCCATGAATTGTGGGCAAAGGTCCTGGCTGATCTCATCGATAGCAATGTGAATTGGCCGGTGTGCAGCAGTCATCTCCATGCGATACCCAACCTGATCGGGGTGAGTCTGAGTGTGGACAGTTTCATGAACTTGCAATGGGGCCTATCGCGGCAAACGTTGACCTCTATGAGAAGTAGAATCTCAAAAGCCGCCTTAGCGAGGGGTGGATTATCTGAACTAACCTCTGAGTTAATCCTGCAGTGTGAACAGACACTATGTGTGACCTGCATCCAGGAAGCATCCCGGTACATGTCAGATATGGGGGAGTGGCTAACGGAGGTGGTCCGTTCCCAAGGGATTATCGAGGTCATCGTGCATAATGTGACCGGTGCTGATTTAATTCACCCATATCAAGCACCTAAGAACTACATCTCCATGAAAGGTGTCATCGAGACCATCTACCGATCTTCTGACGTCCAACCTCTGTCCGATTTCGAAGTGTGTCCTATTACAACGGAGGAATCAGATTTCTTGCATTCACTAGCTAGTCAATCAATCACTGTCCCTGTGGCAGTGTGGTTGGATAGGTTAGTTGAGACTCTTGAACACTGGCCACACCCTGCAAACACCCCGGAACTTCCTCTGGTGAATTGGTCCATAGTTAGGGTCGTGGCCCGAGTGAGTACATATCGAGAATGGCGATCGATGAGTGAGATGACATAAGCTTTGTCAATATTGTCAACACTCCCGTAAGGACCAGAGATATCCATATGAACATGACTGAATGGCACGAAAGTTTGCGGCATGTGGGCGTCCCCACGTAGGACCGCAGTGTGAGCCGTAACTTTGCTGAGGTTGCATGTTGCGCAATCTCTAACAAATTGTTGACATAGGCGCCGAAGGTCCTTGAAGGACACCAGTGCCCGTAGTCGATCATAAAGGGTTTGGGCGCCTTCATGTTCGTGCATTGTCAACATCAACGTTACCAATGTCTCTTTGTCCACTTTCCATCTGTTGTACTCATCCCTCTCGAATGATGGTATGGGCATCTCGGCTTGGGTCATGCAAATGACATCTTGGAGTGGTTGCGGATCGAATGGTTGATCCGGACCTCTCAAAACATCAGGTACTCGAGATAAGGGGTCTGAGATATTCTCTTCTGATGGTATGAGGTCTACCTTGAGTTTGATGCCCAATGCCTGACAATCGTCTGAAATCGCTAGCAAATGTTTCTCAATCACTTTCGCTGACATTCCTTTAATACTCGTCCAATGTCGTTCTTGTGCTCTTGTCAACCAAGCCACCACGCTTTTATTGTCACATTTCAAATTTATAGTTGTTGACTCTGTAATTCTGAGCGCTTTCCGATACAACGATACTAAGTGAATTCCTTTGTGAACTGCGATGAGTTCGGCAAGGTTGATATGGCGCCGATCTCCAGGTGCCCGAAGATAGGTTTGGTCTTCGACGTAGACATTCCCCGCCATGAGAACAGCTCCATAGGCTGTACAGCTTGCATCCGTGTAAAGTGTCCAAGGATCCGATGGTTCGTAACTCCACTGCCCTGCACATGGGTCTCCTCTGTCATCCAACCATTTCGTAAGCCTCTGACATGCCTTAACTGCATGGTCGTTTAGAGGTTCATCCCAATCCTGGACTGCACACAATCTCTTGAGTGCGCTGACGCACGGCCGTAACCACCTAGCTATGGGTAGATGACATACCAATTTACCCGTCCAACTATGCACTCCCCGTTTCGTGTGTCTTTCCAGGCGAGGGGTGTCGCCTCGTCTGGTCCATGTCCCATCAGGCCTATTCTGAAGTCCCAAAACTCGACTTCGGTTGACTGGTTCGGGTTCCTTAGTCTCAAAGCCGTGCTCTCGTAGCTTGTCGCGGACGAGCGACGCGTCTTCCACCGGTAGGAAGTTATCATCAATGTATGTATCGATGGAAGGGAAGGCATCCGACGGAAGGATTTCCGACAGAACAACTCGGAGTACCTTTGGCGAGATGCTAAGTCCAAAACCAAGCCTTGTTAGACGAAACACGTCCGCTTCCGAAGGGTATCGCAAGCACTGGAACCATGTCTGGTCCGGGTGTACGAAGATTTGCAAGTACGCTTTTTTAATGTCGATAAGACACATCGTGCCTTGCTTGTGTGCCCGCCATCGACGCAAACACATTGGAGCTGAAACAGGTGTTTCTAACCCTTCATTGGGATTAGAATGAATAAGTTTATTTAACCATCGATAGTCTAACACTGGGCGTACCGGTGTTGAAGGCTTGTGTAGTTGCTCCACTGCTATGAGAGAGAGGAGGCCTTCGACCTTATGTCTCTCGTCATGCGGAACTGTCTGGATGAAGTCCAGATCCAACCAGCCTTGAACTTCCTTTTCTAGGAGTTCTCGATGTTGTGGCAGCAACTGATCGCTGTTGTATGACGGTGGTCCATAATGGTTCTGGGGTGTATCTAACCACTTCCATTGGACCGTCCACTTATACTTCCACTCAGGATGTTCGGGATCCAAGCGAAGATGTTGTTCCAAGGTAAAGTCTTTCATGTCAATACGTTTCACAAGTGTTGCTTCCTGAGTTATGGCGTTCAGAACATGTGTAGGTGTATGGAATTCCACTAGTGGTCTACTGTTTTCGTCGAACGTAACATGAATCCCACCTACTGCTCTTATATAATCCATTCCTAGGATACCATCAATTTCTATACCTTCCACATGGAGAAGAGGTCCTTTTTGGCCTAAACAATTCTCGAGTGTAACACCCATAAGGGTCAGGTACGGTATCACATTCAACACTTTAGTGCCGGTTATAGTGTTCACTACTCTTGTGCTATTTCCACTGATTGTCGGGAGCCTGTCCATGTTGAGGACGGAAACGGTGGCTCCTGTGTCAATCAGGTACTTCAGCCCTGTGAAATTACATTTCTCAATTATGAGAGGTGAACATACCTGTACACTGGTGGGACATACATCCACCTTAACTCAGACCGGCAATCCATAGATTGTAAGACCAGTGATAGAGGCCTTTCCACGTCTCGATAATCTCTGATTATTTCATCTCGGACGGCCGTATTGATGGAAAGACTAGTGGCGTATGTTGTCCGGGGTTTTTTGTCATAGGATAATGAATCTTGTGCTATTTCCACTGATTGTCGGGAGCCTGTCCATGTTGAGGACGGAAACGGTGGCTCCTGTGTCAATCAGGTACTTCAGCCCTGTGAAATTACATTTCTCAATTATGAGAGGTGAACATACCTGTACACTGGTGGGACATACATCCACCTTATATCATCCACATAGCGACCGACGATTGCCTCAGGTTGGAGAAATTTGGCTCTATCGTGTTCCAACAGGACGCAAACTATCCAGACCCTATGAACCGTGTCGCATTGTCGGACGCTTGTCCACCCAAGTGTATCTTATTCGCTTCCGCTCACGAGCGGTTAAGAAGGTCCATTTACGACATCTCAAGTTCCTCACGCCCGCTGCGGCAGCACAGCTTCCAGAACTCCCGGCAGCGATACCTGCCGACGATCGCCCGTTGCGCGATCTCAAGGGTGGAGGGGGGCATGTGGTAGACACAAGTCACTAAGGACTCTCCTATGACAGGCGAGAAAAGAAAACTCAAGAACGAAGTTCAGAATAGTAGTCACACAGTTTCCATATCATTAATATATGATAAGGAGATCTCACTCAAGTGAAATTTTTACGCGTCGAATACGACAAGGCCATGGAGCCCATAGACAAAAGCAACGATGAACACTTCCTTACTGACTACGAGGGCGATAATCGCTCTTCGGACGTATCAGTAACCAACATCGTGCAACAGAAAAAATAATTCCGGAGACATCTCGAGATCCATACAACGTTTCATGATCTCTCTAGTTCATCATGGACGATCTTTACGCTCAGGTTGACAGAGCCTTACTTACTCTAAACTCTGAAACTCGTTTACATGAGGCCTTGGAGCTCGTGACGTCGCTAAAACCTACCTGGGAGCATATGCGCGATCAAGTTATGACTGCCGCGAAGTTATCAACGCCGGACGGAGCACTGTTTCTGGTTAAGTTTGTTTTTCTCTTGGGTAAGAAGGATGTGAAGTTCTTCAAGGCGATTGACAATCGGACACCCGAAATTGTCTTGTACTGTTACCAAGTAGCTCGCGACAGGGAGTCATTGAGACTGTATGTGACTTCTTGGTTGATGAATGGTCAATGGAAGCGCGTTGCGGAGGCAGCACTAAGTTTAATCCTAGGTTTCGACAAACACGAGTCCTTGAGAAATATAGTGGAGGATTTAAGGAGAACCAAACTTGAAAAGGACGCTCTGAACATAAGGACGGTGACGACTCGTCTAGACTGTGTTGTTAGTGCATTAAATATGTTGTCGTGAAACCGGTCTCGGGGGTTTACAAACCGTATCAAGTTTTGCACAGATTACATAACGCTAAACATATGCTACTTCTTTAATAGCTTTCGGAGCTTCTCTAATTCTACTAAATCTTCATCCTCGTCCTCATGGTCATCTGTTTCGTCCTTGCTGTGCATAGGTGCACCAGTGCTCTTCAGCTCATTGAGCTGACGTTCCGCCATCTGGTCGCGGCGTTGAGCCATCTGTTCCCTCTGATGTTCTAGATAAGGAACATATGATTCGTGATACTCCACAATTGCAGCCTCAATCGCTTGATCAAGTTCTTCCATGCCCTTTCCGGTGATAGAAGAAACTCCAACGGTACGGAGCTCAGAGTAGAACTCCTCCATCGCTAGACAAAGCGCCCTACTAAGACTCGCCATATACCCAGATTCGTCTGGTTTGAGAGCGGCCAGGAACTTATCAAACTCTGTCATCCATTCCTGGGCGAAATCACACGGCATGATATCGATTTTGTTGAATACCAGGACAAATGGAAGTTTAGTTTTGTACATGATAGAGCAGGCATAGGTCATTGAAGACATGAAGGTTGTCGGATTCCTGCATCGAACTGTGTCAACGCAGTATGCTGTCACAATCGGGAAAGAAACCGCAAGAGAGTCCAAAATAATCTGCCCGGAAGCCGACCAGTTGAATACCTCTATCTGACCTGGCGTGTCCACGAGAATATAATCAAAGTCATTGGCTCGCTTTTCTAAAACATCAATAACTTGATCAAATTTGGTTGCAAACAAATTCAGCGAGGTAATCATTGCTCCATTAGGGCCCAAAGTGAACTCCTTCATCACTTTCTTATAATCGACTGTATCTCTGATGTCGATATTGGTTGGGTAAGGCACGTTCTTCACAGCAGGGTCAAGATTTACGGCGTATACGCGCTTACCTATTGATTGTAGGTGGAGGTACAGCCGGTGAACAAATGTGGTCTTTCCACTTCCTGCCATACCAACGCAAACGATAGCTATTGGCGATGTTCGAGTTGATGGCACCGTCGGGGATGGATCTGATGACATAGATGAAGCTGCGAGAATAGGAAGACGAGATTAAATTTTTTTGCGAAAATTCGTACGATATGCCCATTCGTCCACATTATAATAAATATGACCATATTTCTAATTACTGAGGGATTGCTAGTCAAAGAGTGCGGCGAAGTTTCTCTCCTCTGGCTTCCGGGCGTGCATTTGGCCAACTGCATCATCACGAATCATTAGACGCGATGCGAGTTTCCGTAACGTATCATTCGTATCACGCTGGAGAATGGGATTACAATGCAGGATGGCTTCGAATCCGTCCCACGAAATACCATAAAGCATTTGGTCATCGCACAGGGGCTCTACGGACATGATATCAAAAGCACTCGCAGTGAGTGCGGTGTTTATTCGGTCAGTTACAATCCAGGAGACCTGTTGTTTCATAAAATCGCGGGGTATCTTGAGACTGTTCATCTCTTCGATAAACCGTTTATGTACAGACCACAGCCCACTTGTGACGAAGACCGAGGCTGATGAAGTGGATAGAATGCCGCCAGTCTTAGCTGACGATTTAGTTACGGCGGTTTTCGCAGCCTCGATACATAGCTTGGTCATCTTCTTCATGATAGCATCGAGCATTGTAGTAATCCACACATCTGATATGTCAGTGGGAACTCGAACGGCTTTCCAGTCTTTCGTGCAGTTTCGAATCTCAGCAAAGCATTGGAATATGGAGTCTTCCGAGTCGCCGATTTGCGGGGTTTCCAAAAGACCTCCAGAGGCTCTCAGATGGGAAGCGGCTCTTTCCTTAACGACATTTAGGAACCAAGCCATACTCTTACCAGCGGTGGAGCGGAGAAGGTGTATTTCCGTGTTAAGGCCGCGACCTGACAGACAAAGGGCGAAAGCTAGATATGCACAGTCGTTGAAGAACAAAGCCGAGTGGCGAGGGATGACTGCGTCTGGATCCGACAGTTCCGGTTGGCGCATAACAATAAAGAGAGAAACGATCTTGGATAACACCTTGGAGTCGACTGACTCTGAATTGACATAATCACAAACGATTCGAGCCGCTTCTTTGGTAACCGTTTCTGGGATATAAGACTTGAGGTTTTTGGAGGGGAGGCGATTCAGGTGAATGGTCGCCCGGTTGAGGTCCTGAACAAGATTATCGCGGACCTTGGAAATAATTAGGGTTATGGAATGACGCTCCTTCTCCGCTTGTTCCTTCTCCCACTGAGAAGCCAGGACACGCGATATATCGGAGGGCACTAGGTTCTCGCTTATCACGGTGCTCTCCAGCCAGTTCAGATCTTTACTACAACGGCCGTTGGTCTTCAACACGAGTGGAACCACACGAGCCCATAGTTTGCGTCCAAACTGATGGGCAGATCCATGATCCATAAACCCCTCCATGAAAGAAAAGAAAGATATGATGGCCTCGCAGATCGATTTGAGGGACTCTGATCCTGTATTTGTTCTCCTTTCAGCAGAGAAGGACCATTCACTCAAAGACGAATTTACCGTCACCATCGTTTTCAACCGGATCAGAGTTTTCATGACCTGCTCCCAAGAACTCGAGACCAAACGGTTGACCAACTCCTCCTCCATCGAAATCTGCTTTGCAAAAGACCAGAGTTCTTTCGTATCACCCCATTCACAAGGGCCGATTCGGACTTGACCTTCCGATATGACAAATGATTGTTCACAGACGTGTAAAAATCGTGCACGAATAAGAGCCTGCTTCGCTCGGAATACGTATTTCAAAGATTCGAAGGAATCGTTGTCATTAGGAGAGCAGGGAATACCTGAAATCATTTGCGTCATTTCATGCATGATTCGGCAAGAGCTGCGGAGATCTGTCACATCGATCGATATCTATGACGCAGATACAGAGTGCGCTAAAATCTACACGTACCAATTGAGTGAAAACATTCTGTATCCCTCTCAAATCACTGAGTAGGTGGTCGGTAGAGCTGGGAATGGCCGTACTAGCCGGTTGGTCGACTATCATTTTCCTCCACACGAAAAATTTGATGAGTCAAAATGTAATTGCTTAGTTCTCATGACAACACTCGTCGGCCACAAAGTGCGAGAAAATCTTAACGAAGTCTTAAACGACTCTGGTTTCAACCCCTCGACTACGGTAGATGGCCGTGCCGATTTGTTTGGACATGTGGGTCAAGCCGCGATGTATCGGGAATTCCGACCTCAATATTCGAAGCAGATGATCGAGACGGTTGTTTCAAGGCTTCCTCATTCGGACCGGGGACTATACATTGACATAGCATGTGGTCCGGGAACTCTCACAGAACTTGTCGCCCCGTATTTCTCCAAGACGCTTGGGATAGATCAGTCCTTCGAGCAACTGAAATGCGCCGCAATTGTCGACGGATGTGACATGGAATACGTTCCGGGGAGTGCATTCGCTATCCCAGTGGAGTCGGGGAAGGTTGATTTCTTAACTGTAGCGCAAGGATTACATTGGCTTCTGCCTTACGAGGATTTCTTTAGTGAAGTGTTACGGGTCTTGAAACCAGGTGGACTTTTTACAGCCTTTGCGTACGCGTTTCCGAGGCTAGTCAATCCCGAAGCTCAAAAAGCTATCGAAGGTTTTTACTTTGGAGTTCTCGGATCCCACCTCTCGCCAGGTCAACCTGGATGTCGATGGGAGACTAATCGACCCACAATTGATTGCTTCTACGCTGATATCCCCTTCCCCAAAGAAGTCATCACAACAAAATATCCAGAGAGGAAATGGGTGACTGTTCAACACTATATGAACTATCTGAAAACGCTCAGTGCATATCGGTCATTGCTTCGAAGGTCCGAGGGCAAGGATGACCCAATTCCGAAGCTTCAATCAGATATAATGGAAGCACTCTCTCTAGAAGCAACTGATTCATTGATAGAGATCGAGATTCCCTTCTTTACTGTATCGTTTGTCAATAGTGTGTAGGTGGTTAGTGTAAATGGTGATTCGCGTCCAATATTTTTTCGTCCTGTCCTTGAATCGAGTCCCCGTAGAGTGTTATGATCCAATTTTGGCTGGTCACAATCGCCTTGATTAGTTCCGGTTGTTTTAGTCGAGAAGACAACCAGAAGCGAAATGCACTGTTTGCGGAGGTCGACTTGTTTGACCCTCGGTTCAGTCAGAATGTGCTGAATCAGGAACTGAAGTCAATGCTCATGCAAATCGATAGATTTTGGACATGCTCTCGAGTAAAGCGGGAACGGACTGAGTTGCCCCCACGAAGAAACCATTTTGTCGCAGACACGTATATCCCAACGTATTATTATGCCGTTAGGCGATATGGACAAACCTTTGAGCGCCGGCACATTCACATTACGTCGAATGAGAGTTCATATGATCTGTTTGTTATTGTTTGCCGCCCAAACAGTGAATCGGAAGCATGTGCAGATGAGGTTCGCGCGGCCTCTGTCACGGATCCCGGATTGATGTTGGGCGATGGCGAAGAGACGATTTTGATTGAATTCGCTCCACCGCCACCGGAAACGCCTTTGGAAACTATTTTGGCAAACTTGGCCTTCGTGCCACTCAGCGACTTGACGATAAGAGACTTTACGGGTCAGATTCACATTTATCAATACGTATTGTACGCCATTGCGATACTTGACAAGAAGGAGCCTCAAAACTCTGCAGTTAAGGCTTCATGTCTTTAGGGACGACTAGAAAATATTTTTTTCGTTCTAGCTCTTGAGGCTCTCTAGCTATGTCGGCAGCAGTCCATGCAATATCTGCGAGAAGCATTCTAGCATCATTTGGGCGAGTGTTGGATCCACGACGAAGCTACGAATCTCGCGCGAACCAATTGACGGCGTCGTCTGATGGCATTGAAATATTTTTCAGTCACGTGTGGGGATCGAGCCCCAAATCTCGCCTCATGGGGATCTTGTGGTACCTGAACTGGCACCGAGCGGTTTTCGTGTCTGTTGTGCTGAGCATTTTGTCATGTTTGATAATGAGCGTATTGGTAGACGGAAGAAGTTGGACCATTGTGGAAACGACGTATGGCCTAACTGCACGATCAATTCTAGCCTTGATTGGGTCATGTATCCTCGTTACTTGTCTGTTTATCTGTGAACATATTCTCCCAACACATAATAAATGCTTCCTCGATCGATGCAGTATAGATCAAGCGACAAGTTCTCGAAAACTAGGCGGAATGCGGGAAATCCCATCTGTCCTGGCCAATAGTCGCGTGCTCGTCGTTCTTTTGTCCGATGCCTACTTTAACCGCCTTTGGTGTGTATACGAGATTGCTATATTCAAATCCACGACAATGGCGGAGAACAAGGATCGTCGAAGGATTATTTTTGTTCCCCTTCGAGTTGTAATGGTGGCGCTTCTCATGTTGCTCGTTGACTTGGTGTCAACAGTGCTGTTTAGATCAAACATTCGCAGCTTATTGTCAAAGGATCACCGGACTGATTTCATATGGATTTCGGCCACTATGAGTCTACTCACCTCTGTTTTACTGTACGGCTTCTCGTTCACGTGGTACCAAGGTCTAGAGCGGTATCGACAGCAACTGTCTAATTTTTCCTTAGCGAATGCGCAGTGCACCGAGGAGTCGGACCGGGCAATGCTCACTGCCGATATTGAGCAACGCTTCAAGGGAGTGGAGAACTTTGAAAAGTATGTCCAGGCGGAAATATTGTCCGAAATCGGATCGAGACCTAGAGTCAAGTACCTCGCGTGGATATGCATTCCCTCTGTATTGGCTGTACTTGGCTATGTCAACGTGATAACTCAAAGAATGGGATTGTTCTGCTTCACTCAGATTCGGAACTCTGCGAACGTCGTCAAAAGAGACGACTCATTCTGTGTTATCCTTGATAGATCTACCCTTGAAAACGTTCTCATAATGATGGTCGAGTTAGTGTCGAGGTTACTCTACTATCCTGTTGTCATACGAATAACGATGCTATTTATAAAGCAGACCCGGAAGGCTCCGCTCGTGGCTAGGTTGTTTCTCCAGCTCATCGGATTGAGTCTCGTGGGGGTGACAACATACATGGATTCCCTTCAGTACGAGAACCCGCTATTGGTTATCGGAATTGAGGCAGCTGTGATGGGGGTTCTAGCCTTCTTACTATGGATTCTACCAGCCGTTATCCGCAGGTACCGCCGAAATAGTGAAATTAAAGCTGACAAGATTGACTAGGTACCACCATATTTCCCGGTTATACATACAGTATCAGCATGCACAATTTTTCCCGGTAATTTCGGTAATTTGGAATGCTTAACTTTGCAAAGTCGCTGATGTCGTCATCAAAATCAGCGAAAATGATGCAAGAACCCCCCGAAGACTTGAGCTGTGACTTCTTCGTTCTTGAGGGAGATCGCTGGACTTCTCTCTCTGATGCTAAATGTAAGATAGTGTTCCAGACAGCTGGTAAGAATGGCCCATCCTTCACAATCAGCTGTGACGAGGAGTCGGTCTCGGATATGTTTAATCTTGATTCAATCTCAAATCTGGCCCGATTCACTGACGAGGAAGGTAATCAATGTTTTCAGTGGATCTCGAGGAAAGGAAAGGGTGGTGAGAATATGGAGGAGTTCGGAATTCGTTTCGAGAACGAACAGCAAGCGAACCGGTTCGCATCACTTGTGGTAGACAATTCCCACCAGACAGCAACGGTTGTCATGGAAATCGGGGAGGGAGTGGCCCTTCTTGAGCAGTCCCCTGATGGGGAGTGGGAAGTGATTGACGTGGATGTTCGGGTGTTGGTGTCCAATACAAAGAAAGGTGACGAGTTCCTGAGCATTCAAGCCAAGGATGGTTCGAATCTGTTCCATTCGTTGATTTCCGCCTCGCTCCAGTTGGGAGTCGATTTACAAACTGAGACGATTACGTTTTTGGGTTTAACGTCACTTATTGAAGATCTTCGTGTTTTGGGGATCAAAATCGCCGATCCAAAATCTCTGGCGTCGCTGAGGACCGCACTGGGCCTCACAGTTCAGCCCAAACGACGCGCTCCGCCTCGAGTAGTAATCGCGGCGGACTCTTCGTCATCCTCAGAGGAAGAGCAATCATCGGACGTGGAGATGTGGGAGGACGTTGATCAGTATAAAGCAGTTCCTGTTCAATCTCGGCGAAAGAGACCGCCTGGTCGGAAGTCGATCAACAAATTCTTAGAAACTGGAAGACTTGACGAATCCAAAGCGTTTGTTTTCTCGCTTCTCGATGACAAGAGCAAGGTAGGGTTCCAAGTGTACGACTCAACAAAGGGGAAGACGATGGAGATGATTTCAACAACGACCAAGATTGACGGTCTTCGGGATCCCTCAGCTCTCATGCTCCATGAAGGCGACCGAAAATGCCTTTTATTGGACCCCACCATGGGCCGCGACAAGGTGTTCGAGCTGGATTTAGAGCGCGGAAAGGTTGTGAATGAATGGACCCCCGCAACTGGCAGCATCACTGCCTTGGTGCCATTATCTAAGGAGTCCCAACGAACCGACGAGAAGGTATTCTTGGGCATCAATGACAAGTCGATCTTTGCAATCGATCCTCGCATGCAGCCTAAAGAGCACACGGGCAACCGCGCCTACAGTTTCACGTATGCGAGCAATGTGAAACTCAGCTCGGCAGCCACAGATCGAAACGGACATATCGTGGCTGCGAACAAGGTGGGAGAGCTCCGACTATTTGACGGGGAAACCAACCGCGATGGAGACTTGAAAAAAGCAAAGAGTCTTTTGTCAGGGTTTGGGGATCCAATAACGCACGTCGAGATCTCAACCAATGGCGAATACATTCTGGCCACGACGAACAACTACCTAACGCTCACGCGAACTCTGAGTAGCGATGGATCTGTTTCAGGCTTCACCAAGTCCCTAAAAGCAATATCGGGAGATGAGGGTCCGATCGTTCTCTCCTTGACGCCGTCGGACGTTGCGAAATACAAATTGAAGACGATCAACTTCACGCCTGCTCGATTCGATGAGTCCAGGAACCTTATTCTAACGAGCACGGGATCACTTGCAGTCGTTTTTGATATGAAACGTCTACCCACTTATTCCATCAAACCCATGAATGACTACATTATTGATCTCGAGAAGCAACACGGAGAGGACGGAAAAGTGGTTGCGATGTTTGAGGATCGCGTCGAGTTGGCGCGCGTCTCACAGAAGAGATAAGTTCATTGCAGGTTCATATTAATCCCAGAACTATATATTTGTTTTTCCTTTGTATCAGGTGTTAGTAAGGGTGTAATGGCAAACGGGGATGAGAGAGCCGACTATTTGATGGAGGCGTTTCTGGATGAGCAGAACACGCTTATTCGTCCTTTGGTGGCTCGGAAGCTGTGCCTGGTCAAGCTCATTGATGAGAGGGCGCAGATTGTCGAAAAAGTTTTGGAGGATAAACGGAAAAGCCTGCTAAGCAAACGTGGCGATGACTTGATAACACTAATAGAAAATTTAGAAGACGAATTGGAGCAGTTATCGATAGAAAAGGTAGCCATCCTTAATCAGTTGATGGACCTCGTGAAAAGACCCTATGAGACCATTGTGGAGGTCGAGGCTACTTTGGGGAGCTCTGGTGGAGGCCACGCCTCTGCGCCGCCTCTCCAGTCATCGGAATCAACGTCCGCAGCAGTCGTGGTTGAACCTGTGGCGGTGAACCCGTCCGAGTTGTGGTGTTTCTGTCGCCAGCCTGACGACGGACGACCCATGGTGGCTTGCGACAATTCAAAATGCGAACTCTCGTGGTGGCACGTGGACTGCGTTGAGAAGTACATTGCGGCGAACCGGATCGGGTCCCTGCCTCCCGATGATAGTAGGAAGTGGCACTGCCCAGTGTGCGTGGCCCTTCAAATCACTAGACGCAAAAAATAATTTTTCACGCAAAAAATAATTTCTTCTCGCCGTGTTCATTTTTCACAAGTCTGCCAGGAAAATGCACGTTGGAGTATTTTCGATTCTCGCAATCATTCTTGGGGCGCTTTTCTCCTTCGGCGTTGCCTCTTTCATGGTAGGTCTATCCCATCTGTTTGGTCATCGGGATTCGTACTATTATGGGGTATGGACGATCCCAGATGCCCTCGTGGTTGACCTGGCAATGGTCACAGTGGTCGTAACGTGTTTTGCTTGGATCCTTATTGGAACGCTGTACATTTACTGTGCCAAGTGGGCAAACAGGTCGTCTTGGTGGCGAATAGCCCCGTATGCCGTTTCATCGACTTGGAAGCAGTTTGGGAACAATCTTAGCTCAATTTTACACCATTCTCCAATATTGCGTTTTGAAGCAGGAAAACCCAAGTTGCACTTGCGGGCGGTACACATAATGCTTTCAAAGACATTGTTGATTGCCCTGGGCACGATCACCTTTGGAGTAATGCCATGTTGCACTGTAGCAACTATTCACCGCGAGCAAAACATCCGAGAACGATCCAAATTTTTCGAGAACTCCGATCGAAAATTCCCCATTCCCCTAACCTGTGGTGAGATGTTTCCCTCGCAGGAGTCGTTTTGGAGCCGCCAGGACGCCAAGAATTTCAAAGGGACGGAAAAGATATTTGAATCCCTCTGCTGGCGATTTGAAGATATTTTTCATTTTTGCTCCGTATTTGGGCTCATATATGGCTTCGTAATAACAATATTGTGCCTCCTAAGTCTATCTGTCCACCACGCTCCACGTTCCAGCAGCACCACCAATTAGCCTATACGCTCATTGGATTGTGTTGGTGAATTTAAGTTGTGTCGCTCTAGCTTTTTTTCAATGTCGGGGGCCCCAAGGGAGAGTCAGATTGCTCTTTTTGATTTAGACGGAACTCTGTCGCTTCCTCGCCAGAAATGCGAATCGTCGATGATTGAGTTTCTAGCTCAACTTCGAAAAGTATCTCTCGTAGGAATCGTGTCCGGGTCTGACCTCTCAAAGATCAATGAACAGCTCGGCTGTTCAGCCTTTGAGGTAGCGGACTATGTCTTTAGCGAAAATGGGGTTCAAGGTTACCGCAATGGCAGTCAAATCATGAGTATGTCCATTGCCAAGGAGCTCGGCGAGGATCGTTTGAAAGAGGTGGTCAATTTCGTTCTCCATTATATTGCAGACCTCGACATCCCTATCAAGAGAGGTACGTTCATCGAGTACAGGTTGGGGATGTTGAATTTTTCGCCCATCGGTCGCAACTGCTCTTTAGAGGAACGACTAGAATTCTTTGAATACGATAAGAAACATGAAATTCGGAAACATATGGTGGCTGTCCTCGAGTCAATGTTTAAGGACCGATTCAATCTCCAATTTTCCATTGGTGGGCAGATCAGTATAGACTGCTTCATCCAAGGATGGGACAAGCGGTTTTGCTTACAGCATTTTGACACAGAGAAGACCAAGATTCATTTCTTTGGTGACCGAACAAGCCCGGGCGGGAACGACTATGAGATATATGAAGACTCTCGCACTGCGGGACACACCGTTGCTGGACCGGACGACACTATCCAACAGTGTCGTCAAATTTTCGGTCTATAGTGCGGAATCGTATCAAGTAGCTACTTTTGATTCCACGGGCTTGATGTACTGTACTATCCTTGAATGGTAAAAGGGGTGAATTAGTTGGCTATTCTATAGAGCATGTTTCGGTATGAATCGAGTGGTTGAACTTGCGCAAGCTGGATCAATGTCAGATTCTGTGAAGTCTTGGAAATTGTCCTCGACCAACCGACTCAGTTTGCATATAGTGGTTACTCGAAGTGCAATGATTGAGAACTCCTCAACGGAGAAATACTTTTGGAAAAATTTATTCACTGAATCCACAATTTCCGTTAAAAAGAACCGATCATAAACAATTTTGTCGTTCACCGATTTGCCCTCTGTCTCGAACAGTTTCTTATCCACTGGAAACGGCGATAGAGACAATCCCTCTTTGCCGCCGGAAAGGATAAACTCATTGCCTTGGTGCTTGAGCGAATTGAAATCGACAATTCCCCTCTTTGCATCTCGCATTTTCATTGTAAAGGCTGCCTTCACTATAACGATGTCCGGGGGCCGTCTGAACTCCTTCGACATGAACCGAATGGTGAATATCTGATATAGTTCAGGGCCGGGCGTTTCATCAAGCAAAACGTTCCATGAATGCGTGTATGAGCCCGATACGTGGGGCTTCTCTCCTCTGTCGCTTGCTTCTTTATTGACGTCCCGGATCATGACTCTACACTCCTCAATGTCCTCTGGTGACAAATCCGTGGTGTAGTCCTCCGTAGGCCGGGGAAACCAGAACGGATCAGCAGCTCTCAGAATGCCCGCGACTCGCTCTGATGGGTTCTCAACATCGCCCAATACGAGGGGTACCAATAAAACAACATTCAATCGCATTCTATACATCCCTACAACAACTTTAACTCTACACAACAAGGAATCGATTATTACAAAGAAAAGACAGTGGTTTTCATGAGCGATTCGCAATACGATTCCTCAATGGGACATCCAGCGAAGTGTAGTACGAAATCGCCCTCCTGCCAGGCATATGTGTTCCAACTCTTGGCAGTGCCTTCGTGAAAGGCGTTCAAATGCCCCTGAAACACAAATGCCACTTCTCGCGGGGGATACTGCGCAAGTTGATCGAGATTGAAGGTGTTTGAAAGTTTCATTATTTCAAAAAGAATCATGGACTGATCCCATGCCATATGCATGTGGGAGTTGTGGCTTGTAACGTTGATAAAGAACTCTTTGCTCCAACGCGAACGCCTGACGAGGAGCACACCCGAGTTAATACCAGAGCTATCCTCGGCCACGAGGAGATTCGCAGCGCCGTAGGCGTCAATAACTGTTTCGATCCGCATCGATGGATTCGTGAAGAATGCGTCACAGTCAATGAGGAAAAGGAACTCGCTACTCGACGTCTTGGATAGCCAGTCAAGGATCAGTTGGGGTTTATAAAATTGAGGGTTCTCTTTGTACGGCTCCGGAACCTCTGTAACCATTTCATAAGGATAACTGTGTAGTTTCGAAAACGCAATATGGTTGTGAGTTGCGAGAGCTACCAGAGTGGCCTCCGAGCTTTCTGGATAGGCGCAGATACTCATTATTTCAATCATCATTGATTGTTGATGAACAGTGGGAAGGGGTTTTCGCTTAACGTGAAGCCGATTGTGAAGAGAGTGTATTCTATAGTGAATCTCCGTGTATAGCCGAACATGAGGAGGTTTTTGCGTCTCCAGAGGAACGTCGTCGTGATCTAATTCATTCAATATTTTACGATACCAATTACGAACACTAACGAGCTTAAACAGGTTGGCTAGTTGCGCGAGAACTCGGGCGCGATCAATGTCCCCGGCCGTCAAGGCATAGTCCGAGAATCTCATTACCCGAGCCGCTAGATATTCGGGACAGGCAAATCCAGTTACGCCCAATAAAAGATTCGATAGCGCCGGCAAACCGATATTTAAGGCGAAACCGATTCCCTCCGTAGCAGTCTCAAGTATTGTTGATTCTTGCACGGCGGCTTCGAATGACAGATATGACTCGTAATTGGACAGAAGCGGGCACTCCTCCTCTAGGACTCTCTTTGTGATCGTTCCCGCGACGACTGATCGTAAAACGATCGCTTGAATAATCCTGAGCATAGACTTACAGGGAATGTATAGGCGAAACTAATTCATGAAGTGTGGCTCAAAGCTAAGGGTTCGTACTAGGTCTACGATTTTCAGTTATATAGTCGGCTTCAGCTGCCTGACTGTAGCGCCTTTCTAATGACGACTCTTCGATCTGCCGACTTGCGGAGGTCGGGACATGATGCCGAACGGACCTCATGAGGCCCAAAAGTCGGGAAATACTTTTGAGTTTAGCCCGAAGATTGTTTCGTGCATGTGAAGGCGCTTCTAGGTGGTCTTGTAGGATCGATACGAGTTCAGAAGACGATTCGTGGTGAAGGATCTTTTCCCGAGTGTTTGGAGCCAGCTCGTCAGTTGACCGAGGTTCCGCACCCGTATGGAGGATTGCATGCAGGATCTCTGTCACCTTCTCCGCCACAAACGGAACCGACCAGTCAAAGACGTTCATGAAGTTTGGGAGACAGAATGGATGGGGCGAAGCATCAAACTGAACAATATTGAGATCGTCCACCGACTCTATATTGAGTATTGCCCCTCTGTTCCCGTACTGGTCACAGTAGTTGGGCGCACTGAATATAGTAATATGGCTGGGGATTTCAGACCCCTTCATTGGTGGACCTGTTTTGTAACCATCCAGCTGTACCTCATGCGCTCGAATCAAACAATATAAACCATTATTTTCGAGGAACTCCATCACGGCTTCATTACTGTAATAGAAAGACGAACCTCTGGCTTCATTGGGTCTAAACTTTTGTGCCCTTGAGACAGAAGGATTCGGATCCGGATCTGACCACAGGATATCGCAAAAGAGACCCTCAAGTGGTGGCTCGTGGAATCGGTCAATCATGAATATCTGAGATATAATGTGAAGATCGGGTGAAATACCACCGTGCATGCAAATATACTTGTCATGCACAAGGGCTGCCAATGGAAGCGACTGGAAGGAGTTTGTGAAAGCCTCGAATATCAATATGTCGTACTTGTACACACACTCATCCTTGAAATTGAAATACAGATTCATGTCACGTGATTCGTGGTTACCACGGAGCAGGACAACATGCTTGGGATAAGCCGCCTTCATTGCAAACAAATAAGTGAGAGTCTCAACCGACCAGCACCCTCGGTCGACATAATCTCCCAGGAAGAGAAATGACCGATCTGGGGGCGAATCTCCAGCAATTGACAGAACATGAACTAGATCGAAAAACTGACCATGAAGATCGCCGACAATCGTGACTGGTGACTCAAGGCGAACAACGTTGGGCTCATGTGCCACCAGCTCGGTCACATGTTGGATGAGGCACAAAAGTGAGTCCTTAGTCAATTTCCCTTCATGTTTCAAATGGTCCAGGAGACTTGGGAGATTATAGTCGCCGACAGATAGAGAAAGGGGAATAGTAGCTATCTTCGGAACACGATCAACAACTCTTTTAGGCCTTGTTTCATTCATAAAAGCTGTTAAGCATTGAATCAGAGGGAAAAGTATAACTGATGTATAAAATGAATTGCGAAAATTCTGTGAATTTTGAATGAGTTATTTGTTGTTACTCTACAGCTTACACTGCACCCTCTCGATTGTACACCCGCACAAGCTTGAAACTAATAAACGATCGTATCGGCCCGAATTGGAACTTGACAACTGTCACTGCGGTATCGACTGCATATACCAATATATTGCCGAGGACTTTACCAGATTCGTATGTTGACAATTCAGCATGACCATATGAATCGTAGAACTCAGCATCTCGAGATGATTTCAGGTCCATCGTTGTTGGCACGAGCTCGGTTTGCCGGGAGCGTTTAGGAGGGAAATTTGTATTTGCGCTATTTGCGCTATTTGCGCTCTCTACACATAACTAGCGCGAACCGGCGTTGCCGGTACTTGCCAAAAATGAAGGAATAACGCAAGGATCATATGTGCTTGTGGAGAACAATATAGCCCTGTCCAACGATGAAGATTTGAAAAAAGAGTTGCTATACACGTAATGAATTGGAAATATCTCAATTTCGGCTTCTAACAGAAACGAAGATAAAAACGCGGTAACAAAATTGAAACCGCTTAAAACCCCTTACGAAAATTATATTAAAGATTACATACGCCTATACATGTTCAGTTGATCTTTCCACATACTCGAGTACATATTTCTCTAAAATAAAGCGCATTACTTGGACCTTCATTAGGACTAGTAACTGAGCACACTTAATTTCTTTTTAGTTGGATCGAGCCTTTACCACTGTTTGTCATTTACTACGCTGTGAGAGTCCCTTTAACGTACTTTAAACAGGAGTATCCTTGTACTGTGACGTAGAGCATAAAGCAAGTAGCTCATTTAGAGAGAGCGGGTAAAAAAAGAGAGAGGTCGAGAGGGACTAATGGCATGCTATCCCATTGAACTGTTTGCGATTGGCGAGTTTTCACTGCTCAGTTTCCTGCCTCGTGCGGTTCCTCGCAATCACCAGAGCCGCCAACGCTTCCTCCGAAGCGCCGCCGACTCTGACCACAAACTTTCTGCGGACACGCAGTCTTTCCCTTCCTCCCTTTATTGTCTCTGACGGAGCCAGTTACAGCCAAAACGGCCAGACACAATGGACACATTCGAACTTCCCTATTGTGGGAATTTTCCAAACGCCAGGATTTGGTAGTGGTTTTACAAAAAAATCCCACGGAAAGTCGCGCATGTACTGCCCTAGTGAAGTTAAAGTCATCGGTTTGTGCGAAAACGATGTACCTGTCTGGATATTGAGAATAGCGTCGCCTCAGTGACCTGTGTGGAGAAAGACATCTTAGAAAGGCGACTTTAGTGAAAGTCGTGGTTGCGTCTGGGTCTGTGACCTGAGTGACACTATAAGAATTACGCTCGAAATGTGGGTAATTTATGGTATCCTAGTTGCAATCGCATAAATCACTAACGATACGATGGACGCCGTAGAGGGTGAGGAGTTGAAGGGAGACTTCAAACATATAAAACGGTTTGATGGCCGTAAAGCTGGTCAAAGTGTTGAGGAGTTTCTATTGCGAATTGATGCGCTAGCTCGAGTCCGTAGGTGGACAGAGGATGATAGAGCTGCGCAACTGTTGGATTAACAACCCACAGACCTTTTCAATTGTTGAGCAATGTTCCGAAACAAGACGGGCGCAGTCATTACGACAGACTGGTGGTCGAGCTAAGGAATGCGCACGGTCTAACCATGGACCGCGCAATCACTAGTTTGGTCAGTAGGTCTTTGGGTAAAGACGAAACCGTCTATGACTTTGCTTCGGACCTTCGGAATTTTGTGTTGATTTGTCTACCCGGTTTGTCTGAACGAGACAGATCGAGAGTAGCAGCAAGGCATTACCGGAGGGGATTGCACCAATCGGAGGCAATTCGACATTTGTTCGGCACTTGGAGAAGTGGCGAAAGGTCTCTTGAACGAGCTCTTGAGTTGACTCTTGATGCCGCTGAACCGGCTGAGGGCCACGCCTATGTGGGTGGAGCGCATTATCAAAAGAGACAGGGTCCTCCGTATAAGAATAAGACGATGCATAACCAGATCAAAAAGGATCGGAATCCGAAATTGCTAATGCTGTGAGGTTATTTGCCCTAGGTCAAGCCATAATAATAAAAGTAGTAGTAGTGTAGTGGGAATGCCTACGGTACGGATCATGTACCGCTTCTGCACGGGTTGGAATTGGAGGCAGTGTATTTGTCGCTATCGTTCCTAGCCGAAAAGTCAAAAGTCAGTACCGAGGACAAGAGCGACGGTTCTGGGTATCAGTCATGACTAGTCCCAAATTTGGCAGAGGGCGGTGGTGATACTGTATGATGTCCTGAAATCAGTCAAGCTCTATGTTCATTTGTTCTTCATATATCTGCTCATTTAGTCATATTCAATTGGGATGAACACACGTTTTAGAGAACGGTCTTACCGAAATCAATGCGCCTGCTTCGCAATGTCATCCACATAAGTCTGTACCAGAGACCGGTCGAAATGGCCATAATCCACATAACCGTGTAAACCTTGAGTCCCATTAGCTTTCTCTCATCGTGCATTGGGTCCTGGGCCCAGCATAAAAACTGGCAAACGTCCTTCGCCATTTGTGTCTTGGTGGCAGGGGTTCCGTCCTCATACTCAACTTGGCCATTCTCCAACGGCGGGGGCATTGAAATAGCTCCACCGGGGAAGTAGGTGTTGTAGTACAAACCCGACCTTAGCTTAATGCCCGCGGGCGGTTCTCGGTATCCTGTCAATAGCGCAAAGAGGTAGTCAACTCCTCCGTGTCGCGCGGCAGCGATTAGGGACAAATCAGGGGGCACTGATCCGTTGTTGGCGTATCGAGCCGCAGCCTCGTTGGGGTAGGGACTTGGGAACGCATCAAGAGGACCTCCCGGTCGCTCGTACATTTCTCCAGAGTCATTGGGGCCATCCATTACGTCAAAAGAAGCGGCAATCTCCTTCACTCGTCGCTCTGGATAAACCGTGTTGGTCATGTGGCGGAAACATGTAGACTCCATTGCATGACACGTTGCGCACACTTGCCTATACACTTCATAGCCTCTTCGGACCGATGGGATGTCGAACCCGTGCAGCTTTGGCTTAAACCAAAAAGGTGCATGCGGCGGAGTTGGAGGGTCCTTCTCCGCGCATGCCATTGGCCGCGATCGAGGAAGGGACGACAACCCTGCTGCTGTCACCCCCGCTACTCCTCCAACGAGGTACGACACAAACTTCGATGTCGACAACGCCATTATCTACGCAATATTAGACACACATCTTCAAAAAAAATTATTCGCAACCTTTTGAATTAAAATTTCTTAAATGTCTCTAGCCATAGCATTCAGAGTCAAGCCAAACTCTGATGACCCTCCTCCCACCAGTCTCTCAATCCACTCGGGAACGATGGGCGAGTCTCGGTAAGCCCCTAGGGTCTCCTTGCTGAGTCTCACCTCTTCCCGCTTCGCCTTGTAGTAAAACGCACAGACCATAAATACGCCAACATCTAGAGTGGCTAGACCATGACCTGGAGAAGGAGGGAGGACGAGTTTTCGCGAATGAATCATTTCCGTCGCATCCAATTCCGTTGGTCGTTTCGATACTGTCATAGTTGGTCTCTGGGGAGCATCCAACACCGGAATCAGGCCCTCCTTGATAGCCTTCTCCATCCGAGTCTCGTCATGGCCGACCCACTCACCCAATAGCCTCAAAATGGCATGAGACGACGTCCCAACGATTCCATGATCACCAGCGGTGGGGGATTCGGCTTGTTGAAACACATCAGCCATGGCATTGAGAGTTCGCTCCACCGTTCTTCGTGAGTGTAAAAATTTATTCATCTTCATGTACTTTACGACTAGTTCAAATTCGTCCTCATCCATGGAACAGGGAACACAAACAGCCTTGTAATATTCAACCACTTGAGGCTCAAACGAGACATCGTCAATCAAGTCTCCAGGCGTTAGTGACAAGTCGTCACACCGGTCCACTGCATACTGAATGAATTGCCCAATGGAAGCCATCACTGTGCAGCAGCGAGTGTGAATCACATCGCAGCAAGCGCCAAAGGCTGAAGACGCCAGGAGGGGCGGGAGATACTCCGTAGAGCACACTCGAGCAGCGGAGCGAAACTGACAGTCTACCCAAGCCATGATTGCCGATTTCGAAAACACCGACAAAAATTTCCGACTAACCCTTGGAATACGTAGATGAGCGCCGGCTGCGGATTGAATCAACTCAATGGCCTCTTCACCGGGACGTTGAGCAATGCTTCCAACAGACTTGATCACGAGGGCACTGGCGCGTGGTAGTAAATCGTGGGAAATTTTATCGCCAAAGACTTCACAATTCTCGTCAAATTCCCGACAAACAAAAAGAGTTTCCACAATGGCTTTCAGGAAGCCAACTGCCTCCTCAAAGCTCCACACATGAAAACTGCAAAGCTTGTCGTCAAACTTGGCAATCTCTAGCTCAACAAACTGCTGCATAACCTCTCCATGTTTTTCATGACCTCGGGGAAAGAGATCCATTAGAATCGCGACTCTGCTCTTCCCATCAATCATCAACAGCGGAACGAGGTCCTGTTCAACAGTCGTCCTACTCGCTTCGTAGACCTTCCCTACAAGAGGGAATCTGTCGCAGAGAGGGATGAAAATATCTTGACGCAGTTTCAAATACTTTTGAATTTTTTCTTCAATAGATAATGATGTATTCTTTAGCGATAAAATCTCTCCCGGAAATCGTTCCAGACTCAATACCTGCTCCACCAATAATTGATTTCGTCTCAAGTCATTGTACCGCTCAATGCGAGCTGAAGCAGAGGATATTCGAATCTTTCCAGCTTCTTGATCAAGTTGCCGGCCCCATGCGTCCACATCCCTGCTTCCTTGGCGAATGTCCGACACAACGTGGACGCCTTTCAGCAGCTTGTCGCAGTTGTTATACAAGAGCATCCGCAAGTCGCTCTCGGCTTCCTTGTACGAGCGCAGACTCTCAACAGCTTTCGCCATGAGCGAGTCTGTCTTGAGCTTCTCCAACCGACTCAACGAGTACTCATCGGCCAGATCCGTTCCCGAAGCTCCAGACCCGAGCGAGAGGCCGGGATCGTCATAGTACTGTTTCAGCAATAACCCGAGGCGGTTCTTTGAGGACCGGTTCAGCGTTGACTGAGCCGAGGTGGACATGGTGCTAGTCATTACTAGCTCATTGATTGAAATTGAAAATTCAAATATAAATTATGTTTCTGTCATATCTCTGATATACTCTAATGATAATCAAAAAGGGAATAGACACACCTGCTTGCGGCGATTTACAACGCAAGAGCTGTCATATGTAACAACAACACTTTCTTCTTCTTCTTCAACGGACAGTGTACACAACGATTGTGGAAAATTAAATTACTCTCTCAAACAACGGCGACGATTTCACTCAAGCGCGCTAGGGCGATTTCAATAGCCCGTTGCTCAATATCCCGCTCAATCTTCAATTGTCTCGTTCGTTCATAGAACCCGCGCATGCAGAGCAAGCCCACAAGCGAGAGCCCGGCGAAACCGGCGCAAACGCCAAAGTAGACTTCCAATCCGCTCGAGGGCTCTAGAATAAGGCCACCCCCTTCAGGGGCGCCTTCGTTCAACGAGGACTTCAAGATGCCAAAAAGGGCAAGAGATATCCAAGCACCGAGGGCGTAAATTGAGGAAAAAAGCGCAACCGAAACAGAGCGAAGCGACTCCGGGGCGTGCGACCAACTTAGCTCCAAGCCAGAGCTCGTAATTAGCAACTGTCCTAGTGCAAAGAGCACCATTGGGATCAACGTTAGGAAAACCGATGGTCCTGCTTTCTCCACGGTTGATGAGTAGTCATCAACCTTGGGATAGGCCGCAATGATACTCCGCTGTAATAATAAACAAACAATAAATCCAGTGGCAATGAACCCAGCGGCGAAAACAAAGCGGGTCAAGTGCGTTATCATGCACCGCCAGCGTCTCAATAGGGGGAAAAGCAACTCGTTCAATAACAAAGAAAAACAAATCATCGTTAATGGCTCAGCAATTAGCAATAGCTCATAACAAAACATGCGATCGGGGTCGTCTCGTGGATACGGCGACGACATAAACTTCTCCATTTGACGCAGACTTGTTAAGCTTTGCAATTGGCCCGAGTATAGCGGCAAAAGGAACAAAAAAACTGGAACGAGACGAATCACCAATGCCAAATCGCGAACAAGTTTATCTGAGTATTTCCCCCATGAGACTCCATATTCTTTTCAAATGATCCCTTACGAACGCAATCCCAGCCAAGAGCGAAAATTCGAAACGTCTTGCTTGGGTGTATGCAACGATCAATATACGACCAAGTGCCCGATATGAAACAAATCCATCCAAATCCGGCCAACATTACTGTGCTGAGTAAAACCTTGTAATATTTCCTCCCCCCTCCAACCCAAACAAGGCTTGCCACTGCTATACCAATTATAGCACCAACTCCAGCCATTACGTAGATAAGAGAAAAGAAACGAGATCCCGAAGCCGTTTGGGTCCGAGGGTGAAACTGACCACCCCCAAATGCAACCAACAACTGCGTTAGGCCCCCAGCACTTATCGCTACAATCAATAACGATGCGATATTCAACCAAATTGGCGGAAGTGAATCGCCAGAATTGGAAACCACAGCCAGCGTTAGGCCAAACACAAAAGTGAATCCAAACACAACAATAGACTTGAAACAGCCCAAGTAAGTGTCGCTAATTAGGGCCAGCAAGATTGGTGAAACATCATACACAGCGAAGAAGATCGCTATCAACATGTAGATGAAGGACACATCTTGCGGAGCACCAACACGCGACTTACCAATGAATCGGGGCAAAAACGATCTAAATGCAAACATAGCCGCTCTCTCCATGATTAGAAAGCAAAAGATAAAGATACATGATGATAGCAGCGGCCGCCGTCTAAATCTAAACACATGTCCCTCCGGGCACCTCCAATTCAACGGCTGCTCCAAAGGTATATCGTCGCCACCTTTCACCTCCTCTGAAACACCCATTCACACCCTACAACAATAGTGTTCAAGAAACAAGCAATCGTAAAAAGTCATAGGCATAGATTAGCGAGACAGACAAAACAGAGGCGAATATCGCTAACTCTGAAACAAGCTTCCGAAAGAACAGTAACTACTGTTTATATGCGCCCATGGGGTTACAAACTAGTATCCACCTCCAAATTGGTTGCCAGTTATCGGAAGGACGCCACAGCCACGCATGGCGTGGTTTCGAGCAATTCATCTTCGCTGTTAGCGACTAGATTTTTTCACCGTCTGACAAATGACAGTAAACCATGTCGTTATTATGAATTTTCGTCGGGCTCTAACTCTAGCGGAGATGTCAGAGATGAATAACGCACTAAATTCGATGATGAACAGCATCCCTGTGGTTAGGTCGTTCGAATGTGGCTTCGATCTTGGTTTAGCAGCGTCTGAAGGCGAATCGTTCTCGTTGACAGCCCGATTCGACTCCGTTGAATCATACAAGAGCTATTCAAATCATCCGTCGCATCTCCACTTCGTTGCCACGTATGTGAAGCCCATTTTAGCTGAGAACGGTCGGAGGGCGATTCAATATATATCATAGACTATCCCTAGATTTGTGGTACGAAACAAGTAGTTGAGTGATGTTTGATAATTAATTATAGACGACACGACAGACTTCGCTTGAAGCTGACTGTAAAAAGGAGGAGATATACCGCAGAAAAAGCAAATAGGACGTAATCAAAGATGAATCCCGCATGGGAGTAGAAAGTCCACAGTCTTGGAGGATTCTTTGGAACCTGAAAGTACAAAACGTCTGTATCCTGTCTCTCCTGATACATGAGGGGAGATCCATAGGGATCCACAACGCCACTGGGACCATTTGACCCACAACGAATCAAATACATGCCATTTTCAATCGCCCTAAATGACGAACTGATTGCGTGGAAGTGCCCCACGATCCCCCACGTATTTGCACTCTGAACCAGGACGCCTGTTGAGGCTCCCGACCGGATAAACTCCGGTCTATCGAGATCGTAACAAATTGCATCGTTGAAATCGCCAATTGATGAATTTGTCACTAAACCCAGTTCATTTCCGCTTCCGACGACATCTGCCTCAATAACTGGGACTGGATAACGTTTTGAATAATCCCCAATGACGGCTCCTTGATTGTCAATGAATGTTAGTTTGTTGTAAACCTCCGAATCATCCAGTTTGTCTGGATTCACCCATGTGGTATAGGTAACACCAACGGTCGCGTTATACGTTGATGCCAGTGAGCTTGCTTGATTAATCAAGGTCGACAAAACAGGCTTTTGCCAATATTCAGTCATTGGACGGCTCAAATCATCATAGTAGTCAACACTGGCGGCTTCGCTCCACATTATGAACCTCAAATTCGATGACGACTCCAAAGCCTCACTCGTCATTGCAATCATGCGCTTTGCGTCTCCTGAATCAGAGCGGACGATACATGCAGCATCAACCCATTCTGGAGCCGCGACAGCGGTCTCTTCAATAGCACGCTGGTACATCCAGGGAGCTGCAAGGCGGAACGATCCAAAGAACCAAGTGAGGATAAAGACAGTCACGCCGAGGCGCGCTGAAAATATACGGCGTTTATAATTTCCAATGTCAATTACGAAAAAATGTGCAAGGCATGTGGCAGTGGTGACAACCACCATATTGAGCCCAGATAGCCCAAACACGGAGACCACCTGAATAAATGAGCTCCACTCGGAGAGTGCGTAGGCCATACTCGCTTGACTCGCCAAAGGAGTGTACAAGGCCACGATTGCGTAGGCGCAACACACTAATGTTGGGTAGCAAAGGACCATTACATTTCGCTTCATTGGCGACCGAGACAAACCACAGTGAACTATTGCAATGAGCAAGAACAAATGAACTACAAGTGTTTGGAGTCCCAGGACGATCCCGAAACTCGTCCAGTCCCAACCTGTTTCACCTGCTGGCCGAAAAATTTGAGACATGGATAAAGTTAGACCGAATCCAATGAATACAGATTCCGCCCAGATTAACCAGCGCTTCCGCTCTATATACACAAGGGTTAGATAGAGCGCGTGGAACGCAAAAAGACATGGTGCCACTGATTGGTATTGAGTAAAGATACTGCATGTAAAACACAGTACAACAACTCCTGCTTTCAGCTTCCATGACCAATCAGGCTCAACTATGGGATCACCCAACGGGAGCGATGCCTCGTGCTTGAATTCTCCAATATCCATAACAAACAACCTAGGGAAATACAAGACGTGAAAGTGTCGTCAACAATGCCAGCTTTAGCTCCCTGAGGCCACATGGTCTTCATTTTCCAATTTTCGATCTTAATAGTTCTCGAGTTTCAAGTAATGTATCTTCTTGTAAAAAATCGACCGCTCGCCGACATTTGCATTCGCCCAGTTGCTGCATGAGGTACTCTATACTAGCTAAACATTTCTCCAGTATCGATGATTCAGATCGAATGACTTCCTCCTGTCCGCGCGACGACTGTGAGAGCCTCGCTCGCAAGTGCGAATGTTGACCGCGGTACCCTTTAGGGACACGTCCTTCACCGGGGTGCAACAGCTCGTTGAAGCGTGCGATTGAGCATGACGTACAATCTTCGATGGCAACTTTCCATAATGTGGCCTCGTCCACACAACGGAACCGAAAAGCGTGGCCATTGATTGTAATAACCTCTTCAGGAATCCCAGTCTCGTCCGATTGCACTAAGCCCCTCCTAACGACACTCTTATTCCCTGAGAGCCCTAGAGGGAGGAGTTCGACAAGTTCCGATTTTTGGGGGTCTGAGAATATGGCTAGCCGGACGGGTTCGCAACCTAGCAGTCGCTTCTCAGAGGGCAGTTGAATCTCAATGTAACGAACTCCCGTTGTGAAATCATCTTTTACCAATGCCGCGTATAGGCAGCAACCCCCCATAAAACTAACGAACCCCCCTTTCACGCTTCCCGGGGGATGAAAAGCAGGACCGTCGAGCAAGACTCCCGCGTCATATAGCAAACTATCACACAATCGACGGGACGACATTTGGATCTCTTGGCACACAGGGGATGAAACGGATGCACCAAAAAGATCAACATGAGCTATACCCGCTCCTAACACATTTTCAACGCGTGCGATCCCTCGGTGATCGCGAACGAACGTCCATGGACTCAATTGCAGCTCGGTTGTTTGAGCATCCGAGGACAGATACAATCGTTCATCAGTACCCTTTGATATGGTGAATGTACGGGTTGTTCTGCGACCAAACGATGCCGTAGAACCGCTGATTCCCGAACTTTCATCAGTACACGGGTGGCGAAACGGGAGGTTGAGTGGTACTATGGGCGGCTTCGGTGAATGTAGCTGCATGAAAAGAAATTTTCTCGGATCTATATTGTAAAAACGAGGTCGGATATAGTTGACGTCTACACTACTAGCCTATCTATCTGTTTACTCAAATGAACTCTATTCCTCGTCAGCGTGAGATTGTACTGCACTCGATCTTGAAGAGACATGTCATCAAGGTATGCCGAGACCCAAGATTCAAGTAAGAAAAGCTTCAGGGGGCTTTCGATTTGTAATCGCGGGATCGGCAACCAATTTACCGTCAGAATGTTAGAGTGTAGTAATCCTAAGATCACAGGATGCCCGATGTCTGATGGGGTCTTTCCTGCAGGGATAGTAATCGACGAATTTCTTCCCAATACTGATATCACCACCCGAAAGGTTTCACATATTAGGAGCTTGAACTCAATAGCTGTCATAGATGCTCGAATAGCAGTGAGGGGCTCAAAGTCCGTTAGCATTCGATCAAGTGCCTGCGTGAAACCGTCGACCTCAGGTTTTAATACTCCGTCGATTAAAATATCTCGCAGGGTCACTTCGCGTTTGTACAGAAGAGGATCAAGTTGGAGCTCTTTGCTCTCCGTCGACGGCCTTATTTCCTTTCCTGTACGATATCTCTGCTCTATTTGTTCATTCTCCAACCTTTGCTGCTCGCTTAGGATATTCAAAGGAACCACCAGTTTCTCTAGAAGCCCCACCCTGCCTCCACACATGCTGAATAGCGTATCGACATGGGCATCGTCAGACAGAAGAGACGGGACGAAAACTGCCTTGACTGCCTCCTTCGGAAGATCAGGTAACTGAATCACCCTTGCATTATCATTGTTCCATATGGTCTTGAGAGAGTCATTACATTCAAAGACTACCGAAAACAGATCCCGGCGATTGAGGAAATCGTACAGAGGACTCTTGTTGAAATCATTCAAGGGGAGTATCTCAACATGCAGAAAACACATTGCAACGCGCCGTCCGCTTCTTGAAAGAATATTCAACCACATTTCCAGCTCCGTCGAGGGATCTTCAGCTAGCCTCAATAACGGCAATATCTCTAATGCAGAAGCGTGATTATGGATTAGTTTCGACCATAAATCCGTAAATGACTTGGAGTTGTCAGCAAGGTGACTCCAGAGAGGTCTTGAGCGAGCTAATCGTTCGAGTGAATGCTCTATTCCGACATTTGAGCCGACAAGTAAGCTAAATAGAACTTTGGGTGCCATTTGTGAAGCCAGTTGAGTAACACACATTCGGATTAGGAGCCGCTTCAGTCTTGCAAAATCGTCGAGCTCGGAATGCTTCGCGAGTTTGAAGTCGAAAATGAATGCAAGAGTTGTATCGCTCTTGTCCCTCTGTACGTTCTCAACATAACGCGATATCAACTCAGTTTTACCGCTTCCTACTCCGCCTATGATCCAAGTGGCAGACCCCTTTTCTACAGCATCCTTCAGATTTTGATTGACTGATGGTCTGTCGATGAACGGCCACTGTCTTGATCGTACTGGGATAGAAGCAAACCGGCGGGATTCGAAACTGAGTCCATTGACGATCCTTCCCACCCGAATCATTCAGGTTGGACTAAAATTTCCCAGTGCAACTCTCATGGACGTCCAACACCTGACATCCGTCATATCCTGACGTCAACTGGTGGTGACCGAAGCACACAAGCGGATCACTCTCATGCCCTGAGGAGTCTTAGCAAGTTTCTTCTGCTTACGTGTTAGAGACAATAGGCCTGTAATTAGGTATGTACTAAAGACTCAATCTCGCTGAATTGTGAGACGAGCCACTCAGACGATCATGGAAGTTAGACGCTTGTCTGCACCCGGTCTCTCAAAGGGTAGCGAATTGAATCACTTCCTACTCGTGTTTTCCTTTATTTATCCGAAGTCTTTCGTATGAGCAGGGGCCGATGGGTTCCAGACGAAGAAGGATCTGGCTGCTCGCTGTGTCATTCCGACTTCTCGTTGACGCGAAGGCGGCACCATTGCAGGCGGTGCGGTGTTCTGGTTTGTGGGTCGTGCAGTGACCACTTTGTTGCGCTCCCTTCGGCGACAACTGAGGTAAGGGTCTGTGATGCTTGCGATATTGACATGAGAGAAGCATCTGCTGCGAGTGAGAAAATGGATGTGACTTCGCAAATCACAAGCTCACTCAAGCAAGCATTGAAAGAGAAGACGGTCGAGGCGGAGTTGTTCAATACGTTTTTCCAGCATATGACTGAGACTGAGTCGGATGCCAACTCTTCACCTCTATCGAATGACTCGCAGGTCGTGATGGTGAAGGAGTCTGTCGATAATCTTTGTGAATGGCTTCAGCAAGTGACTAGTCACTATAATGACCTTAAAATGTCATCAGTCGAGCTGGAACGGGACATTCGAACTGTGGCTCAACGATGCATCCGAGCGGAAGAGCAAACGCGGGAAGCGCTAGCGATATCGCGGCAAATTGAGGAGTACTCAAGCCGAATCGGAGCTCAAGCTCGGCTTATTGATCAGCTTACTGAGCGAATAGGTAGATTGTCCAACAGCCGTAGTTCCCCCTCTTTGCCACGCTCCCCTCCACCTCAGCACCAACGACGTGTTGAGGTGACCGAACTAGCCACAAGGCCAGATAATCGAGCTTCATTTTGCGATGTTTTGCGATCACTCTTAAGTATATCATCCATCGATTAGCACATTTATTATGAAGAGTGCAGTTCGCGTAGTACTCGTGTTTCTTTGTAGTTTACATGTTGGGCTCACCCACAGTGAGGAAGACTTCGGACGCAATCCGAGCTGAATATGCCTACATTGGCCAAGGCGTTGACCGGAAAGAACCAATAGTTGTACCTGACGGTCCGTCAGCACGATTTAACTTTTCAAAGGACATGTTCCTCATCCCCAGTCACTATGTGAATGACGTGCATGATGTACTAATTCCAAGAGGATTGGCAGTGGATCGCATCGCAAAGCTCGCGATTGACATCAAGGAAGTTTATGGCAACGAAGAGCTTCACTTGATCTGCATCCTGAAGGGATCTCGTGGTTTCTTCTCCGAACTGGTAGAGTCCCTGGATCGTCTCTACATGTACACAGATGGAAACGCGCGGCCGCCATATATGGAACACTATGTCCGAATCAAGTCAAACGTAGATGCTTCAGGGAAACACCACATTAACATCATGTCGGGAGACTTGTCTGTTTTGAAGGGAAAAAATGTGCTCATTGTTGAGGACATAATTGATTCTGGTAAAACGCTCAGGGCTTTCTGTCGAAGCCTTTTGGACTATCATGTGAAGAGTCTGAGAATCGCTAGCATGATTGAGAAGAGGTCGGAACGATCTGGTGGACTCCGTGGTGACTTCGTGGGGTTCTCAATCCCAGGAGCCGCGTTTGTTGGGGGGTTCTGCATCGACTACCAGGAAATGTTCCGAGACCTGCCTCATGTTTGCACTCTGGAACCTAGTGCCGTTGAGAAATATAAACATCGGAAATAAGTATAGACATTGTAGAGGATTCGAGTTTTAGAAGCGTTTGTTATACATTATGCAACGGAAACATTAGCGGATATTGTTAGAAGCCTACTCTACCATATCTGTATTCATCTGCGAGAATATATTTCAAATCTATAGCCTAAATTTCACTTGCTTTATACTTGGCAATGGCGACTGGATCGAGCACAGCAAGATGGTTCAAGTCTCTGAAGAATTCATTGTAATCAAGACTAAATCCAACCGCGAATGCGTCTGGGATTTCGAAGCAAACAAAATCCGCCTTGAACCCAATGCTCTTGGGCGTGCGCTTCTCCAAAAGCGTGGCGATCTTAACCGAGGCAGGTTTGAATTGCAGCAAGCTTCGACAAAAATAACTCAAGGAGCGACCTGTGTCCACAATGTCTTCTACCACAAGCACATGTTTACCATGCATTGTTGAGAGATCATCTGCCATGATCTGAATTTTACCCGTGCTTTCCATACCCGAATAGGACTTGAGGCGGACGTAATGCTCGATGTATGGAGGATTCTGATATCCACCAGCCGAATAACGTCTGATTCGATTCAATATCTCAATAAGAGCGGAGAAGAATCCACGCGAGCCCTTCAAAATACAGATTATATGAAGCTCCTGATCACCATAGTGTTCATAGATGTCCATGGCGAGCTTTTCGATTCTATCCATCATAAGACCATGTGGTAGCATGATGCTCTTAATGTCGTCCTTGTAATGGCTCGGGACAAGAAACTGCTCCTTATCGAAGGCATACTCGGCCTCATCATCAGGAACGACGATGCATGGTTTTCGATTATGACCTTTTCCAATAAAATCGAGGTTCTCTGTCATGGCAAAGTCGAAGATACTACGGAAGCCAGTTAAAAGTCAAAACAATTTTTCAAATCACCGCAGTCGAAAAAATCGACTCGGAAACCATTTATGGGCAAGAAGAAAGATGATCCTGTTGACGAGCAACGCTTACGTATAGCGATTGTAAGTGAGGATAGATGTAAGCCAAAGAAGTGTATGCAGGAATGTCGAAAGTCTTGCCCAGTTGTTCGAACGGGCAAGCTCTGTATCGAAGTGGGTAAAGATTCAAAACTGGCATTTATTTCAGAAGCCCTGTGTATTGGTTGCGGTATCTGTGTCAAGCGATGCCCATTCGAGGCTATTCAAATCATTAACCTTCCAAAGGACCTGGGTAGCGAAACCACACATAGATTC
>SDXP01000326.1:0-31493 GCA_004369235.1 Perkinsus sp. BL_2016
CCTCTGCCGTGGTGATTTTTTTCATTGGGATTACCGGTTATTTCGACAAGTTGCTGTCCTGGATTCCCCAGGAAGTGGCTGCCGGGATGATGGCAGGGATTTTACTGCAGTTTGGTTTAGGGCTGTTCACCGCGACCGATACCATGCCCTATATCGTCTTTGGCATGCTGGCGGTATTTTTGCTGGCCAAGCGTTTCAGTCCACGTTATGCCATGGTCTGGGTGCTGATTGCCGGTGTGGTTTTAAGCATGCTGCTGGGCAAGATTAACCCGGTCACGGCAGATTTCAGTCTGGCGATTCCGCAATTTATTGCACCGGAATGGACCTGGAGTTCCACCCTGAATCTGGCCCTTCCCCTGATTCTGGTCAGCCTATCTGGCCAGTTTTTACCGGGAATGGCGATTATCAAACTCAGTGGTTATGACATGCCCGCCAAGCCAATTATTAGTGCAACCAGTATTGCCTCGCTTGCAGTGGCCTGTGTAGGTGGTATCACGATTGTCTTGGCCTCGATCACAGCTGCTTTGTGTCTGGGGAAAGATGCCCACGAGCTGAAAGAAAAGCGTTATATCGCTGGTGTGGCGAATGGGCTTTTTTACATTTTAGGCGGCTTATTTGCCGGCAGCATTGTCATGCTTTTTAGCCTGATGCCCAAAGAATTAATTGCGGCTTTGGCAGGACTGGCATTACTGGGTGCGATTGCCACCAACATTTCCGTGGCCATGGGCAAAGAGTCGCAACGTGATGCAGCACTGATCACCTTTTTAGCGACTGCTTCCGGCATGCATTTCTTGGGACTGAGTTCAGTCTTTTGGGGAATTTGCATTGGCCTGGTAGCACATTTTCTGCTGTCACAGAAAAACCGTAACGCAGTTCCGGTTACAGCATCAGATTCAAAACGAGTTTAAAGACATCCATCAGTTTAGGATATGTAAGGACCAGATTATGATAGATAAAAGTTCATTATCATTGAAAGAAGCACTCTCCCAGATCAAGGACGGTTCTACCATTATGATCGGTGGTTTCGGTACAGCGGGTCAGCCTGCTGAACTGATTGATGGTCTGATCGAATTGGGTATTAAAGACCTGATTATTGTCAACAATAATGCCGGTAATGGCGATTATGGTCTGGCGAAACTGCTTAAAGCGGGCGCTGTGCGTAAAATTATCTGTTCTTTCCCGCGTCAGTCAGATTCCTGGGTATTTGACGAACTCTATCGTGCAGGCAAGATCGAACTGGAACTGGTGCCGCAAGGTAATCTGGCTTGCCGTATTCAGGCAGCAGGTATGGGCTTAGGTCCAATCTACACGCCTACCGGTTTTGGTACTTTGCTGGCTGAAGGCAAACCGACCATGAACTACGAAGGTAAAGACTACGTTTTAGAAAATCCAATTAAAGCTGACTTTGCTTTAATTAAAGCTTCTAAAGGCGACCGTTGGGGCAATCTGGTCTACCGTAAATCTGCGCGTAACTTCGGCCCGATTATGGCGATGGCTGCGGATGTGACGATTGCTCAAGTTTCTGAAGTGGTTGAACTGGGTGCACTGGATCCGGAACACATCATCACCCCGGGAATTTTTGTTCAACACGTTGTTCAAGTTAAACCTGCACAATAATTGGCATCGGAGATAAATAATGAGCTATAGCAAACTGACCCGTGACCAGATCGCTGAACGTGTGGCACAAGATATTCCTGATGGCGCTTATGTGAACCTCGGTATTGGTTTACCGACCAAGATTTCCAGCTACCTGCCAAGCGATAAAGACGTCTTCCTGCATTCTGAAAATGGCCTGTTGGCTTTCGGTCCTCCTCCTGCTGAAGAAGACCGCGATCCTGAGCTGATTAATGCTGGTAAAGAATTCGTAACTTTACTTGAAGGCGGTTCATTCTTCCATCATGGTGATTCTTTCGCGATGATGCGTGGCGGTCACTTAGACATCGCCGTACTGGGCGCGTTCCAGGTCGCTGAAAATGGTGACTTGGCTAACTGGCATACCGGTGCACCGGATGCAATTCCAGCAGTCGGCGGTGCGATGGATCTGGCTGTGGGCGCGAAGAAAGTCTTTATTACGACTGACCACGTGACCAAAAAAGGCGAGCCAAAAATCGTGGCTGAACTGACGTATCCGGCTACTGGCTTGAAATGTGTCGACCGTATCTATACCGACCTCTGCGTGATTGATGTCACCCCTGAAGGGATGAAAGTGATTGAGAAAGTTGAAGGTCTGTCATTTGAAGAATTGCAGTCATTGACTGGTGCCAAACTGATTGATGCGACTCAATCAAATTAAGGGGAAGTCCCTCCTTTATTAAAGGAGGGATTTAGGGAGGATTTGAGGAATAAAACTACTTCATTAAATCCCTCCCAACCTCCCTTTAAAAAGGGAGGAGTTTTCTTCTTTTAAATATGTGAGCAAATACACAATGAAAAACGCATATATTATCGATGCCATCCGTACCCCATTCGGCCGTTATGCCGGTGGTCTCGCGCCTGTCCGTGCAGATGACTTAGGTGCGCTGCCAATTAAAGCTTTGATGGAACGTAATCCAAGTGTGAACTGGGAACAGGTCGATGACGTGATCTATGGCTGTGCCAATCAGGCCGGTGAAGACAACCGTAACGTCGGTCGTATGTCTTCTCTGCTTGCAGGTTTGCCTTATCAGGTACCAGCGACGACCGTGAACCGCCTGTGTGGTTCATCGATGGATGCCATCGCAATGGCAGCACGTGCGATTAAAGCCGGTGAAGCGAATCTGATTATTGCTGGTGGTGTAGAAAGCATGTCACGCGCCCCATTCGTGATGGGCAAGTCAGAAACGGCGTATGGCCGTAGCCAGAAGATTGAAGACACCACCATGGGATGGCGTTTTATCAATCCGAAACTGAAAGAAATGTACGGCGTAGAAACCATGCCGCAAACGGCTGAAAATCTGGCGGAACAGTTCAACATCAACCGTGAAGACCAGGACAAGTTTGCCTTGACCAGCCAGCAACGTACTGCAGCAGCACAGGCCAAAGGTTTCTATAAAAATGAAATTATTCCTGTAGTGATTCCACAGCGTAAAGGCGATCCGGTGGTTGTCGATACTGATGAACATCCGCGTGCATCTACCACTGCAGAAGCTCTGGCAAAACTGAAGCCTGTGGTGAAAGCAGAGGGGACGGTAACGGCGGGTAATGCTTCAGGGATTAACGATGGTGCAGCTGCCCTGTTGATCGCGTCTGATGAAGCAATTGCTCAACATGGCTTAAAACCACGTGCCAAAATTATTGGTTCAACCGTCGTTGGTGTTGAACCACGTATCATGGGCTTTGGTCCAGCACCTGCCATTAAGAAATTACTGGCGCAAACCGGTCTGACTTTAGAGCAGATGGATGTGATCGAGCTGAATGAAGCTTTTGCAGCACAAGCTTTGGCTTGTACTCGTGACCTTGGCATTGAAGATGGTTCAGAGAAAGTCAATCCGAATGGTGGTGCAATTGCTTTGGGCCATCCACTTGGTGCATCTGGCGCACGCTTAGTCACAACCGCACTCAACCAGCTGGAACAAACTGGCGGTAAATACGGTCTTTGTTCAATGTGTATTGGTGTCGGTCAAGGCATCGCTTTGATTATTGAACGCGTCTAACAACCTATTAAAAAGATAAACCTCCTCCCTTTTTTAAAGGGAGGTCGGGAGGGATTTCAATGCCAACATTTACATCCAACGATGCCCAGATCAATTACCAGACCTTTGGTGATGCCAGCAAACCTGCCCTGGTTTTTTCTAATTCATTGGGTACTAAATTCAGCATGTGGCAACCACAAATTGAATTTTTCCAGCAAGACTATTTTGTCATTTGCTATGACACTCGTGGTCATGGCGCTTCCTCTGCACCACAAGGTCCGTATAGCCTGGACCAGCTAGGACAGGATGTAGTGAATCTGCTGGATCACCTGAACATCCAGAAAGCCGCTTTCTGTGGTATCTCGATGGGCGGTTTAACCGGTCAATGGTTAGCGATTAACAAGCCTGAACGTTTTAGCCACGTGATTATTTGCAATACTGCTGCCAAGATTGGTCAGGAACAAGCCTGGCTGGAACGTGCCGCGTTGGTGCGTGAACAAGGTCTGGCACCGATTGCATCAACTGCAGCATCACGCTGGTTTACCGAACCCTTTATCCAAAGCAACGCAGCGACAGTTGCAGAACTTTCAAACGACCTTGGAGCTGGCAGCCCGGAAGGTTATGCAAGTTGTTGCGAAGCTTTGGCTAAGGCGGATTTACGTGAACAGATCAAAACGATTTCAGTGCCCGTACTGATTGTGGCCGGTCAGCAAGACCCGGTGACGACAGTTGCAGATGGTCAAGCCATGCAAGCTGAAATTTCACAAAGCCAGCTGTTTGAAATCAATGCCTCGCACATTTCCAATGTGGAGCAACCAGAAGCCTTTAATCAGGCAGTTCAGAAATTTATTGCAGCTTAAATACTAGAGGCAAAGAAAAAGCCACTGTTGATCAGTGGCTTTTTTATGCTTAGATTTAAAAAACTGGTTCTACATCAGGCCCAGATCACTAAAATCGCTGCAATCACTACTAAGCCCAGACCCCAATGCTCGGTACGTGCCAGTTTTTCTTTAAAGAAATATGCCGAAATCAGCATACTAAACAGAATCTCAATTTGTCCTAAGGTTTTCACGACCGGCACACTCATCATGCTCATGGCAGTAAACCAGCCTAGTGATGCCATAAAACTGCACACACTCACTTTAAAAGTTAAGCCCAGACGCTGCCACATAGCCACTAAAGTCTGGCGGCTGAATAGGCTTAGATAAAGCAGCATACTCAGGCACTGAAAACTGATCACCATTAACAACACCCAGGCCGCACGATACAAGGTTGGTAAAGTGGTTAATTCCAGACTGGCTTCGCGTACCAGAAGTGAGGTGATGGCAAAACTTAAACCGCTTCCGATGCCAATAGCCAGTGTTCTGGTTGAAAACCCGCTGACCTGTTGGCCTTTACTCAATAAAAATACCGCATATCCGCCCAGCGCCACACCAATCCAGGCCAAAAATGACAAATGATCTGCTAATAAGGTCACACCAATAATGGCGGCTAAAATGGCTTCACTTTTCGCCAGCCCCACCCCAACGGCATAATTTTTTTGCTTGAACAGTTGCACCATCAGTGCCGTAGCTAAAATCTGACTGCAACCCGCAATCACCACACAGACCCAGAACTTGGGCGTGAAGTGAATCACACTTTCAACTGGCTTGAAATAATACAGGCTGCTCAGGTAAAGCGCAGCGAATGGCAAACCGAAAATAAAGCGTGCCAGGGTGACTCCCCACACATCGACCGTGGTGCTGAGCTGTTTTTGAAAGGCGTTGCGCCAAGCCTGCATAAATGCAGCAATTAAAGTGAAAAAAATCCAGCTGAATGCCATCTACTGATCGCTATTACTACAAAAGTGAATTAATTCTATGTCTTAACAAAAGGACTGACTAATTAAAAATAGGATGCTGGCCAATAGCAGAAAGTTTGGCTTAATTTGGAAAGATTCCAGCTGAAAAAATGCAATGTGATCTGCCAGTCATTTTAAAACGTGAAAATGGTACTAATTTTGCTTAGTCAAACCTTCCTAGGCTGATGTGTACAGTGTGTATTTATTCTATATGTTTAAAGTATGTAATTAGACCTGAAGTGTAATTGAACTCTTTTCTACTTGGCTCCAATATGAAATGCAATAACAACAAGTATTCATCAGTGAAGATGAATACCCCTGTACCAGATCGCCGGATGCTATCTCAAGTAATGGCACATTGTTATAGGTGAAATCACCTATAAAACAGTCAGAAAATGACCATTTTTTTGGAAAATTTTGGAATATAAAATTGTGCCTAACAGTTTTTTTAATTTTCTTTTAAAAATCTGGATAATCCTTTCGCATCGGGATAAAACGGATTCCATGTTCTTCCGTGTATTTTCCCGTTTCCACAAAACCAAAGCGCTTGTAAATATCCAAGGCATAAAGACTGGATTTTACCGTAATAATTGAATGGCCTTGACGGCGGATCTCGCTTTCTAAAAAGTGCCACATTTGCCGGCGGCCATAACCCTGCCCCTGATAGACTTGGTTCAGGAAAAAATGCATGAAGTGTGCAGGTTCCATATAAGCCACGACGCCTATCACCTGATGATCGATTTCTGCCACAAAATAATGAATGTCCGGACGCTCGAAAATGGTCTGGATCATCTCAGGCTGAAAGCGCTGGCGACCTTCTTCCGAACTGATCACGGCATCGACAAAGGGTGCAATCACATCGACAATGGCACGAGTATCCTGAAGATTGGCTTTTCTAATTTTCATGTTTTTTTTAATTCCTCTTTATTAGCTTGCTCACATTAAAAATTTTTTATTCTTAAAAGTTAGCTGTTCTTGAATGGACTTCCCCCAAATTTAAAAACCGGTCGGAATATTTGGTAATATCCTTCAATACGCCTTGTCCGTTTTTTTAAGATGGCAACTCACTCTATTTAAAAATTTATTTAAAAGCTTGTTTAACTATACTTTTTTATTAAAACAAAGATTCAATTGATGTTTCATTTAATATCAAGCAGCCTATATTTACAATTCATCCATATAGAATTTTCAATGAAATTTTTATGATGTTTCTTTATCAGGAAGAAATTTAGGTAGGCATTCTGAACCTTTTTTCGTGTTCATCATCGATAAACATTTTAGGTCGTTCGCTTCCCTACAGGGAGTTTAATGAAACATTTTGAATGTGCCGTCTGCAAGCAACAGCTGTTTTTTTACAAATCAGTTTGTGATCACTGTCTGTCACCGATCGGTTATATCGCTTCGGAAAAAGAGCTATGCGCATTCGAAAAACAGAGTGCTGAGCGATGGGTTCCAATCGCCAAAAACTACCAGCATGCCAGTTATAAACCCTGTCACAATTATGTAAATTATCAGGTATGCAACTGGATGATTCCTAGCGATGAAGACGAGGAGTTTTGTGAATCCTGTCAGCTGACTCATGTCATTCCTGATCTGGAAAATTCCGAGAACCTGATTTACTGGTTTCGACTGGAAGAAGCCAAACGCCGTTTTCTGTATTTGGCACAGCGCATGAACATGATGCCACGTCCTAAAAAGTCTGAAGATGATCCATTTGGTCTGCGTTTTGATTTTCTCCTGCCCCAAGAAGACAAGCCTGTTTTAATTGGTCATGCCAATGGTGTCATTACCCTCAATGCCATTGAAGCTGATGTGGTTTATCGTGAAACTACACGTGTGAATATGGGTGAAAACTACCGGACTTTATTGGGTCATTTTCGTCATGAAAGCGGCCATTATTATTTTGCGCTCATGCAACATATGCATCCGGAATTGCTAGATGAATTCCGTCAGTATTTTGGCGATGAGCGGCAAGACTACAGCAAGGCACTTGAACGCCATTATAACGAAGGCGCACCAATCAACTGGCAGGAAAAGTATATCAGTGCTTATGCCACCGCCCATCCCTGGGAAGACTGGGCAGAAACCTGGGCACATTATCTGCATATGATGGAAACACTGGAAACTGCCTACTATGGTGGTATGCGTGTCGAAGGAAATGGCAGCTATCTGGCCAGTATGGATTTTAAAGAATGCCCGATTGGTGGACAGGATTTTGAACATATTCTGGAAAACTGGGTTACCCTGACCTTTAATCTGAATGCCTTAAACCGTTGTATGGGTCTGGAAGATGCCTACCCCTTCAAGCTGAGCGAAGCAGTTAAAGACAAGTTACGATTTATTCACCGGCATGTGCTGGAAAAAGTTTTTAAATAATTTAAAAAGTAATTTTTATAGTAAAAATATAGCTGGAATGGGATCAGCAAAGTCCGAAAATATGGATTTTATTGTGTATTTTAAAAATTAATATGATTTAAAGAATCCCTGCTCCTGGCAAACCAAGAGCAGAAAGTCTCCAATGAATCAGTATTGAGTTTGCTACCTGAATATACGATTTAGGATGTGCTTAAATCAGTTCCACAGCAATCGCAGTCGCTTCACCACCACCGATACATAAGGACGCAATCCCTTTCTTGCCGCCAGTACGTTTTAAGGCATGAATCAAGGTCACAATAATACGAGAGCCAGAAGAACCCAATGGATGACCAAGCGCACAAGCACCACCATTAATGTTCACTTTTGCTGGATCAAGTTTAAAGCCATCAATGGCTAACATAGTGACCATGGCGAACGCTTCGTTGATTTCCCAAAGGTCAACCTCCTGAGCATCCCAACCGGTTTTTTTCAGGACTTTTTCAATCGCACCAACAGGTGCAATAGTAAATTCTGACGGATGCTGCGAATGGCTGGCATAGGCCAGAATATTAGCTAGCGGTTTTAAGTTACGCTGTGCAGCAATTTCGCTCGAGGTGATCACCAATGCTGAAGCACCATCTGAAATTGAACTGGCATTTGCCGCAGTAATGGTGCCGTCTTTTTTGAACGCTGGACGCAGAGTTGGAATTTTATCAGCCTTGGCATTTAAAGGTTGCTCATCCTGCTCTACTATCACATCACCTTTACGGCTGCTGACAGTGACCGGCACGATTTCATCTTTAAAGAAGCCTTGCTGGACGGCGGTCACGGCTTTATTTAATGAGCCAATCGCATAGTCATCCTGCTGCTCACGCGTATAGCCTTTTTTATCCGCCATTTCCTGAGCCAAAATTCCCATCGACAGACCTGTTTCAGCATCTTCCAGACCTTCCTGGAACATGTGATCAATGACTTTGCCATGTCCCATGCGGAAACCGGCACGTGCCTTGTCCATTAAATAGGGTGCGTTTGACATCGACTCCATCCCGCCTGCAACCACAATCTCTGCTGAACCGGCCTTGATCGCATCTGCTGCCTGCATCACGGCTTTCATGCCTGAACCACAAATTTTATTGATGGTGGTCGCACCAGTTGAATCCGGTAGACCTGCCTGACGCATGGCCTGACGTGCCGGACCCTGTTTTAAACCGGCTGGCAGTACGCAGCCCATGATCACTTCATCAATATCATTGGCCGCCAATCCTGCACGTGCCACCACTTCTTTAATTGCCACAGCACCCAAATCCGGCGCGGTACAGCTTGACAATGAACCTTGAAAACCGCCCATCGCGGTACGTACTGCATCTACAATTACGATCATTTTAGTTTCATCCTTTTTCATCATTGTTATCAACCCTACATAGCCAAAGCGCTGTAGGGCTGGTCCTTCGCAATCATTGCGGGTTAAGCCTGTGCGGTAAAATAGTCTTCAGGCAACTGCATCACCAGTTCCGCACCGGCTTGAATACGTTGGATTCGTGCACTCAAATCCGGAAGTATTTTGGCCACATAATAGTTGGCCAGTACCAGTTTGTTCTGGAAGTAGCTGTCGTCTTTGGCTGCAGCGGCTTTGCTAATCCGCGCATACATATACACGAAACTTAGTAGCCCAACCGCATGTAAATAATCGACAGCAATCGCGTTGGCAAAATCAGGGTTCAGTTTAGACTGCTCGACGATGAATTTGGTGATGTCTTCGAGTTGCTGACAGGTCTCTAATGTCACCGTTTTAATCGTCAATGAATCATCTAGACTTTGTGCAAATTCACGGATTTCAGCAATATATTCCGCGATATAAGAACCATTACATTTGGTGGTTTTACGCCCAATCAGGTCAATCGCCTGCACGCCATTGGTGCCTTCATAAATCTGTGAAATACGCAGGTCACGAATACACTGTTCCATGCCCCATTCACGGATATAGCCATGACCACCGAAGCACATTTGTGCTTCCAGTGCAGAATCCAGTGCCTTGTCGGTTAAGTAAGCTTTGGCGATTGGCGTCAACAAGGCCACACGGTCAGTCGCTTTACGCACGGCTTCAGGGTTGGTTGAGTATTTGGTAATATCCAGTTGTTGACCCACATACACTGCAAACGCACGCGAAGCTTCATTGTTGGCTCGTACATTGAGCAGCATACGGCGTACATCGCCATGTACCAGAATCGAATCGGCTGATTTTTCTGGAGATTTTGCACCAGTTGATGCACGGCCCTGTAAACGATCCGTCGCATATTGTGCTGCATTCTGGTAGGCAAATTCTGCTGCACCAATGCCCTGAATCCCCATAGATAAACGTTCGTAGTTCATCATCACGAACATGCCGGCCAGACCTTCATTTTCATTACCGACCATATAGCCCTTGGCACCGTCAAAGTTCATGACGCAGGTCGCCGAGCCTTTAATTCCCATTTTATGTTCGATCGAACCGGCAGCGACTGCATTACGTTCACCGAGCGAACCATCGGCATTGACCAGGAATTTCGGCACAATAAATAGGGAAATACCACGTGAACCTGCTGGTGCATTCGGAGTTTTTGCCAGCACCAGATGAATGATATTTTCACTCAGATCATGCTCACCGCTGGTAATAAAAATTTTGGTGCCGGTAATATTATATGAACCATCTTCATTCGGTTCAGCTTTGGTCTTGATAATGCCAAGATCTGTGCCGGAATGTGGTTCAGTCAGACACATGGTGCCTGACCATTCACCCGTATAGAATTTTGGTAAATAAGTTTCTTTCTGTTCCTGTGAGGCGCGGTCATTGATCGCCATACCTGCACCCACCGTTAATAGCGGATAAAGCATGAAAGATGGATTGGTGCTCCAGATCATTTCATCCGCCAGAACCGTGAGCATTTTCGGCATGTTTTGCCCACCCCATTCTTCAGGAGCACCCAAGCCCACCCAGCCACCTTCGGCAAACTGTCTGAAAGCTTCTTTAAAACCTTTTGGTGTCGTCACTTCACCGTTTTTAAACTGAGCACCACCTTCTTCATCAGCAGGACGATTCAGGTCAAGAATGACATTTTTAGAAAATTTGGCCATCTCTTCCAGAATTGCATTTGCCGTCGCCATATCTAAATGTGCAAGATTTTCATTACCTTGCCAAAATTGTTCAGCTTGGAATACATCATTTAAAATAAATTCCATGTCTTTTAGCGGCGCATTATAAATCGGCATTTTTAAATTCCTTAAAGGGTGATACTCAATCCTGTTGCCAAATATTTTCTAATTTTCATTAGAATCCAAGCGGGCGATTTTAAAATCGTGATATCCAATTCTTGCAGTATTAAATCTATATCTAGATTCATAAAGTTGCCTTGACAATCACGTCTTCATGTTCAGTATAAGTGACTGAATATGCCAGCTTAATATTGATCTACTTTCCCTACTAAACCCGGATAAATATGGGCTTAAAACAGTCGAAGGATTTAGCTTCGTGCGCTGAAACAATAAAATAATTATACTGAAAATGGAATTTTATTTAGCAAAGTTGATCTCTAGGGTTCAGTTTTCTTGACAATATTTCTGGCTGCTCAGCATCGCTATTCTTTATTTGTCAGCAGTTGCTGCATAAATATACAAAATGAGATAAATATCACGACCTTAGTTTTATAGCCATCGCGTGCAAAATTGCATATTCTTGAAAGGTTCTTTTTCGAAAAGTATGGACCAAGAAGATGACGACTGTAAGACAGCAGAACTTCCTTCTTCGTAAAGAGAAGATCCTCAGCATGGCGGAAAGCCTGCTACTGGATAATAATCAGGACATTACCCTGAGTGAGCTGGCCAGTGAACTGGACATCGCAAAAGGAACCATCTACAAACATTTTAAAAGCAAGAACCAGTTATATTTAGAACTGATTATTCTGAATGAAAAAAGAATTCTAGAAATATCAAAAAAGCATAATAACGATATTAAAAATTATGTTTCACAATATATGCTCTATCACATGCTCAATTCAAACCGAACCATCCTGTTGCATGTCATTGAAGAGCGTTTAACCAATAACGAAAAAAATCTGAAAGAGTTATTTCAGGAGCTTTATCGTATTCGTGAAGAACGGATTATCCGGATTAAAGACATCACCCATGATTATCTGGTGGCTTTAGAAAGTGCCATGTCGATTCGCGATTATTTATCTTATATCTGGACAGTCACCTATGGCGCTTCGCTGTTATTAAATTCGACCAATTACCAAAAAGCAATTGGGTCACGTGAACGTTTAATTAAACTTTATATTAATCAGGCACTCATGACGCCAGATAAAATCTCATCGGTATAATCACTATAATAAAAAAATGCCTGATTCGATCAGGCATTTTTTTATTTGGTTGTATGAGTTCATAAGATCACTTTCGCGATCTAACTCAACAATGATCAGGCAGCCACAGGTGGAAAACCATCTTCGGTTAAAGCTGCAACAATCTCAGATTCACTGGCTGTCGATTCAACTTCAACTAGCTTAGTCGCCACATCAATATTCACAGTGGCATTTTCATCCAGATCTTTAATCGTAGCCGTGACACTGCGCGCGCAGCCACCACAGGTCATGTTTTCAATACGAAATTTCATGTTTAGCTCCATAGGATTGGTTTAAAGTTTATGGGATTCGGCAGACTATATTTAATCTGAGCTGAACTGCAGATCACGTCAGTGCTGCTCGGGGACGACACCCTGTTCAATCTGTTTTAAAATCTGGCAATCGGACTGTTCATTGCCAGCACATTGCTCAACAGATTGCTGTAAAATTAATAGCATATGCTGCATATCGGCAATTTTCTGTTGTAAAAACTGGATATGTTTTTGTGCCAGCTGTTTAACCTCGCTGCTCTGGCGTGAGCTGTTCAGCCACAGGCCGAGTAATTCTTTCATCTGCTCTGAAGAAAATCCAAGTTCACGTGCATGCTGAATAAAACTTAATGTTTTAATGTCCGCATCACTATAAATCCGATAACCTGTATCACTGCGTTTCGGAGCCGGCAACAAGCCGATTTCTTCATAATATCGGATCATTTTTGCAGAGATGCCGGACCGTTTTGCGGCCTGACCAATATTCATCATACTGACTCCTTAAACTGCACCGGTTGATAAGCTTTTAATCTCAAGGCATTGCTGACGACAAACACGGAGGACAACGCCATCGCACCTGCGGCAAACATTGGCGATAACAATATACCCCAAAATGGATAAAGCACACCCGCGGCAATCGGAATTAAGGCAATATTGTAGACAAAGGCCCAAAACAGGTTCTGTTTAATATTGCGCATGGTCGCCTGACTTAAACCAATGCCTGTAGCCACATGCTGTAAATTGCCTGACATCAACACCACATCGGCTGCTTCAATCGCGACATCGGTACCGGTTCCAATCGCCATACCGACATCGGCCTGGGCCAATGCCGGTGCATCATTGATTCCATCCCCAACAAAAGTGAGCACGCCGTATTGCTGCTGGAGTTGTCGTACTGCATCGACTTTTTCATGCGGCAAAACTTCCGCAATCACCTGATCGATTTTCAACTGTTTGGCGATCGCCTGCGCGGTATGCTGATGATCACCAGTAATCATCGCCACTTTAAGACCTTGGTCATGCAAGGCCTGAATCGCGCTATAAGTAGTTGGTTTAATCGGATCGGCTACTGCAATAATCGCAGCCAGTTTCTGATTAATCGCTACATATAAAGGACTACGACCCTGATCACCGAGCTTTTGTGCAGTGGCTCTAAACAGATCGACATTTAAGCCCAAGTCCTGCATCAGACGTTCTGCACCGATATGCAGCTGCTGACCAGCAACCTGTGCTTTTACCCCTGCACCAGTGATCGAATCAAAATCGGTCACTTTACTCAGTTCCAGTTCTTGCTCACGAGCAGCCTGAACAATGGCGTGGGCAATCGGATGTTCTGACTTGGCCTCCACTGAAGCGACGAGCTGTAATACGGTCTGCTGATTAAAATCTGCAGTGACTTCAAAGTCGGTCAGCAGTGGTTTTCCCTCAGTTAAGGTTCCGGTTTTATCCAGCGCGACGACTTTGGTTTGCTGCAATAACTGCAATGCTTCGCCCTTACGGAATAGCACGCCCAGTTCTGCTGCACGGCCAGTTCCGACCATAATTGAGGTAGGAGTCGCCAGTCCCATCGCACATGGACAGGCAATAATCAGTACGGCGACTGCATTTACCAATGCATAGGTCAGATTCGGCTCAGGCCCAAACAGGAACCAGACCATAAAGGTCAGGGCCGCCAGTGCCATAACAGCCGGCACAAACCATAAAGTCACTTTATCGACCACGGCCTGAATTGGCAGTTTTGAGCCTTGTGCCTGTTCTACCATCTGAATAATCTGCGCCAGTACCGAATCCTGTCCGACCGCAGTGGCCTTGATTTTCAAGGTTCCGTTCTGGTTTACTGTACCGCCGACCACCTGATCGCCAGCCTGTTTGGCCACAGGCAAAGGTTCACCGCTAATCATTGCTTCATCAATATAACTTTGTCCGGCAACCACTTCACCATCGACAGCGACTTTTTCACCCGGACGAATTTCAATCAACATTCCTTGTTGCACATCGGAAATTGCCAGATCAACCCAGTGATCATTCTGTTCTACCCGTGCCGTTTTCGGTTGCAAGCCGACTAGATACTGAATCGCTTCCGATGTTTTACCTTTGGCTTTGGCTTCCAGATAACGCCCCAGTAAAATCAGCGCGACAATAACGGCGGCCGCTTCAAAATACACATGCACAGTGGACTGCGGTAACAACTGCGGAAAAAAGGTCGCAATACAGGAAAAGCCATATGCGGCAATCGTTCCAACGGCCACCAGCGAGTTCATATCCGGTGCCAGACGCAATAAAGCTGGAATACCATGCTGATAAAAACGCCGTCCCGGAATAATCAGCACCAAAGTGGTCAGTACAAACTGCAGATACCAGCTGTTCTGGGTTCCCAGCGTATGGGCAATAAAATGATGAAATGCCGGAATCAGATGCGAGCCCATTTCCAGAATAAATACAGGCGCTGTCAGAATGACTGCAAGCCATAAATCTCGTTTCAGTTGTGCCGTTTCATTGGCTTTCTTTTCCTGAAAAGCACCATGACTATCTGCCGACATATCCGTACCGGATTTTACGGTGGCCTGATAACCGGCTTTCTCCACAGCAGCAATCAAGGCCGGAATCTGGGAATGTAAGGCTTTCACCCAGGCCGTTTCGGTGGCCAGATTGACCTGTGCTTCGCTGACACCTTCTACTTTTAATAAAGCTTTTTCCACACGTGCCACACATGAAGCGCAAGTCATGCCTTCAATAGCCAGTTCAATGCGATTGCTCTGAATATCAAAACCGGCTTTTTGCATGGCTTGAGTCAGCTTGGACAATGGCACAGAATTGATCGCACTCACATGCGCCTTTTCAGTGGCCAGATTCACTTGTGCATCCAGCACGCCCTCCACTTTTTTTAGGGCTTTTTCTACGCGAGCCACACAGGATGCACAGGTCATGCCTTCAATGTTCAAATCAAACTGTTGCGTCGGTACATCGAAACCGGATTTTTCAATTGCTTGAACCAGCGCAGCGGCAGCAATCGGCTGCTGGCTTTTAATAAAAGCTTTTTCAGTCGATAGATTGACAGACGCCTCGACCACGCCTTCAATTTTTTTCAAGGCTTTTTCCACGCGAGCGACACAGGAGGCACAGGTCATACCGCCAATCTGCACCTGCTGCTCATATAAGCGGTTGCTATCTTGTTCTGCCATACCCATCTCCATGCCTCAACTCACTGTTGATGTTATAGCTTAAACATTCCCATCATGGTAAGGTCAAGTGCTTCATCTGACTATTTTAAAAATAATGCAGCGTCCTGCTGCGATTTAAAATTACCCAATAAAAAAGCCCGAAGATGACTTCGGGCTTGTATGGCAGTATTTAAAATATAAAATGCATCAATGTTATTCGGCAGAAATATCTTCAAACAAGATCGAAGACAGGTAACGTTCACCACCGTCTGGCAAAATCACCACAATATTTTTACTGGCATTTTCAGGGCGAGCCGCCAATTGGGCTGCTGCTGCCATAGCCGCGCCACTTGAAATACCGACTAGGATACCTTCCTGAGCTGCCGTTTTACGTGCCCACTCGACTGCATCTGCGCTATTAATGGCAATCACTTCATCAACGAGTTCTAGGTCCAGATTGCCTGGAATGAAGTTGGCACCAATCCCCTGAATTTTGTGTGGTCCAGGTGTAATGTCTTCACCACGTTTGGCCTGACCAATAATCGCAGACTCAGCAGGTTCCACCGCCACAGAATATAAAGGCTTGTTTCTCACTTTTTCAAAGTAGCGTGAAATACCGGTAATGGTTCCACCCGTTCCGACACCTGCGACCAGAATATCGACATTGCCCGCAGTCGCTTCCCAGATTTCTGGGCCCGTGGTTTCTTCATGAATTTTCGGGTTAGCCGGATTTTCAAACTGTTGTGGCAGGAAATATTGTTCAGGGTTCTCATTCAGCAAACGTTCTGCCTCTTCAATCGCGCCCTTCATACCTTTGGCCGGATCAGTCAAAACCAGATTGGCACCCAATGCTTTCACCACCTTACGGCGTTCAATACTCATGCTTGAAGGCATGGTCAAAGTAATGTCATAACCTTTGGCCGCGGCAACAAAAGCCAATGCGATCCCGGTATTGCCGCTGGTTGGCTCGACAATATGCATACCGGGTTTGAGTTTGCCAGATTTTTCAGCATCATTAATCAACGCGGCACCAATACGACACTTGACTGAAAATGCCGGATTACGGCTTTCAATTTTCGCAAGTACCGTGGCCGGAGCGGAAATCACACGATTAATACGAACAAGCGGTGTATTTCCAATCGCGTCTGCATTATTACTATAAACCGCTATACCTAAATTATTCGGTGTTGGAAAAGCTGAATCTGTACTCATGATGATATCCCTGATGTTATTGGTTCAAGTCGCTTAAACATCATACAAGCATTTTTTTGCTTTGTAGATGTTTGATGAAACTTGCACTTCATTGCACGAATGTGAACTAAAATACTTTCTGCACTATGCAATAAATTTATCTTATCTATCAATATTTAAAATATAATTTTAATTGATAATTCAATTCATTAAAAACCATAAAACTTAACTGTTTTTAGCAAGGTATTACGGGCTAAGACCCGTATAATTAGCGGGCTGTAACTTTATAATGGACATATTGAATGAAAACCGATTTTGAAATCACGACTATGCGCGATTCAGCAGAACAGGTCGTTGGCATTTTAAAATCTCTGGCCAATACCGACCGTCTTCTTATTTTATGTCATCTGTCTCAAGCGGAACTGAATGTTTCAGAAATTGAGGAAATAACTGAGATTAAACAGCCGACTCTTTCCCAACAGCTCATGATGCTGCGTAAAAGCGATGTGGTAGATACCCGGCGCGATGGCAAACAGATTTATTATTCAATTAAAGATCAAAATTTGATTGTGGTCTTAAATACCCTTTATCGATTGTATTGCGGCAATCCAGCTAAATAAAGAATCTTTCTTTTTTCAGTCATCAAGATGAATTTCTTTAAACTCTTATTGATGTCGTTTTAAATCATTAAGATCACGATCATAAGTTTTCGAATGATACGTGACTGACCCAGATGATTCATTTTAAACATGAATCATCAAGAAGCTAGATCAGCTAAGACTTCTTAGCAGAATTTGTGCATAATATATCTATATTTGTGATTTAGACCTTTTTATGCCAAATTCCAAGTCTAAACTTCTGCATAAACTGCCTGCCTGGGCATGGTTAAGCCACTATACGCCGGTCAAATTTAAGTCCGATGTGCTAGCCGCCCTGATTGTGGTGGCGATGCTGGTGCCTCAAGGGATGGCCTATGCCATGCTGGCAGGATTGCCGCCGATCATGGGCTTATACGCCAGCATCCTGCCGATGATCATTTATGCGCTGCTTGGTGGGAGTTCGACTTTATCGATTGGCCCCGTGGCCATCATTTCCATGATGACTTTTGCTACGCTCAATCCACTTTTTGAAGTCGGCTCACCGGTCTATATCGAAGCTGCGACCTTATTGGCACTCATGGTCGGCATTATTTCCCTGCTTTTGGGATTATTCCGTTTTGGTTTTCTGATCCAGTTGATCAGTCATCCAGTGATCCAAAGCTTTATTATTGCCTCTGCCTTATTGATTGCTTTTGGGCAATTAAAGTTTTTGGTCGATCTTCCCTTAAAAGCCAATAACATTCCGGAGTTTGCCAAAAGTCTGCTGCAATATTTTCCGTTGCTGCACGTGCCGAGTCTGATTTTCGGCCTGCTCTCTATCGGTCTGTTGATCTATCTGCCCAAGTTATTAAAATCTCAGGCGGTACAAAGCCGGATCGGTTCTACAGATTTTTTAGTCCGTGCGGTGCCCCTGATTCTGGTATGCCTCGGGATTGCGGCGATTGTCTTTCTGGATTTAAAGCTTCAGGGCATTAAAACCGTTGGTGCAATCCCATCTGGTTTCCCGCCCTTGTCCTTTCCTCACTGGAACTGGGAACTGGTGATGACCTTGTTACCGGGTGCCAGCATGATCGCCATGATCAGTTTTGTGGAATCCTTGTCGATTGCTCAAGCTACGGCCTTACAGCAACGCAGTCATTTAAACAGTAATCAGGAACTGATCGCGCTCGGTCTGGCCAATATCAGTGCAGGCGTAAGTTCAGCTTTCCCGGTAACGGGCAGTCTGTCAAGAACTGTGGTGAATGCCGATGCGGGTGCTAAATCACCTATGGCCGGTGTTTTATCCTCGATCCTGATTATTTTCGTAAGCCTGTTCTTTACCGGATTTTTTGAAGACCTGCCGCTGACCATTCTGGCTGCGACGATTATTGTTTCCATCTGGAAGCTGGTTAATTTCCAGCCATTTGTTGATGCCTGGCGTTATTCCAAGGCAGATGGCCTTGCCATGTGGATTACCTTTCTCGGCGTGGTTCTGATTGATATCTCCACCGGTTTGATCATTGGGATCGTATCGACCTTTGTGCTGATGCTATGGCGAATCAGCCGGCCGCATATTGCGGTCGTCGGTCTGGTCAAAGGAACCCAGCATTTTCGCAATATTCAGCGGCATCAGGTCAGTACCTCCGATCGGGTGCTGTCACTGCGGATTGATGAGAATCTGACGTTTCTGAATGCCAATAGCTTCAAAGGTTATCTGATCAATGAGATCAGCCTGAATGACCAGCTGCAACATGTGATTATTAACTGTTCCAGCATCAGTGCGATTGATCTGAGTGCCTTGGAAATGCTGGAAGATTTAAATGCGGAACTGGCCAAACTGGATATTCGCCTGCATTTTGCCGAAGTTAAAGGTCCGGTCATGGACAAGCTGCAAGCTTCTAAATTGATGACGCATCTGAGCGGGCGCATTTATCTGACCCATTTTCAGGCGATTCAGGACTTGGCGCCAGAGATCTTTGAGCAGCATAAAGATTATACGATTTAAAACAGCAGATACTGGAACTTATGGCCGGAGATTCCAGCTGGTCATAAGTGCAGTTTTTTCTGAATTTTCAAATATAATTTGAATTTATCTATTTAACTTTGATATTTATTTCATGAATACAATTTTAAATATGCTGATTTATTCATCATTGTAAGAAGTTTTTCTTCAATATAAGCAATGTTTTAAACCCGTTAATTTTAGAATATATCAATAATATCAATATCTTGGTTTTAATATGAAAATATATTTTAAGCCTTGTTTAAATTAAGTATAAAATAGCGCAACTTTTTCCCAAATTTAGCCCTCGTAATTTTCACAAGGCAACCTTATGTTTTCTGCCCTTATGCGCATGAGCTTAGTCTCTCGAATCATCATCGCCATTATTTTAGGTGTGGGTGTGGCTGTGGTATTTCCCGAAGCTACTCCCTCATTAAGCCTATTGGGCGACCTGTTTATTAAAGCCTTGAAGTCTGTTGCACCGATTCTGGTTTTCATTTTAGTTTTAGCTTCTATCGCGAATTTTAAAGTGGGCCAATCTAACGCCGCCATCAAGCCGATTATGCTGATGTATGCGGTCGGTATGTTCCTTGCTGCACTGAGCGCTGTGGTGTCGAGCATCTTATTTCCAAGTACGCTGTTCCTGGATATTGCTGCACAGGCTGACTTGCAGCCTCCTGGCAGTTTGGTAGAAATCCTGAAGAATTTGCTGCTCAGCTTTGTCGCCAACCCGGTTGTTGCAATTGCTGAAGCAAACTTTATTGGCATCCTGGCTTGGTCAGTGGCATTAGGCATCGCTTTCCGTCATGCATCGGATAGCACCAAGACGCTTTTGAATGATGCAGCCTTTGCAGTGAACTATGTGATTCGTTTAGTGATCAGCTTTGCACCTTTGGGTATTTTTGGTCTGGTTGCAGTGACTTTTGCTGAATCTGGTCTGGATACGCTGACCAGTTACGTACATTTACTTGCTGTGTTGCTCGGAACGATGGTTTTCGTTGCACTGGTAATTAATCCGCTTCTGGTTGCCTTAATGACACGCAACAACCCGTATCCACTGGTATTCACTTGCTTGCGCGAAAGTGGCATTACCGCTTTCTTTACCCGTAGTTCGGCAGCCAATATTCCAGTCAATCTGGACTTGGCAAAACGTCTGGGCGTCAAGGAATCAACTTCAAGTATCGCAATTCCTTTGGGTGCTACGATCAACATGGCAGGTGCTTCTGTGACCATTACTGTATTGTCATTGGCGGCTGTAAATACTTTGGGGATTAGCGTCGATTTCAGCACTATGCTCATTCTTTCTGTGGTGGCAACCGTTTCGGCATGTGGCGCTTCAGGTGTTGCAGGCGGTTCATTACTATTGATTCCAGTTGCATGTGGCCTGTTTGGTATTTCTTCGGATATCGCCATGCAAGTGGTCGCCATTGGTATGGTCATCAGCGTATTGCAGGATTCTACTGAAACCGCGCTAAACTCATCGACTGATGTTTTATTTACTGCAGCAGTAGACCGCGCATCAAATTGATTTTATATTGATTAATCAATATGTTTAGCCAATGATGTTGTTATGCCATTACAGCGTTTACCTACCTGGATACAATTAGGGGCGTTTTTTCTTGCGGTCAATGCCGGCATGATTAACGTCCTGGGTCTGGTGACGGTACTGCACCAGTCTGTTTCACATATGACCGGTAATGTCAGTATGCTGGCCATGGCCCTGCTGAACTGGCAACCAGAACAGATGTTGTATCTCTTTCTGGTCACACTCTGCTATGTCATTGGTTCATCCTATAGCGGGCTGATTCTTGGAAATAGTCACTTTCGCCTGGGGCAGCTTTATGGTTACCCTTTAAGCTTGGTGGCTATTTTTATTTTGATCTGCTGGTTATTATTGCCCTATTTCCCGCGCTATGCCTTGTTATGGGCCTGTGTCGCCATGGGTGTGCAAAATGCCATGGTCAGCCATTATAAAGGCGCCATTATTCGCACCACGCATTTATCTGGCGTACTGACTGACCTCGGCTTAGCGATGGGCTACCGGTTGCGCGGTTTGGAGGTAGAATCACGACGCGTGGTTTTGCATCTGCTTATTTTGCTCGGTTTTTTAAGCGGCGGCATTCTTGCCAGCTGGCTATATCCTTATTTAAAATTAAATGCATTCCTCATCCCGGCAGTGCTGAGTCTGGTTCTCAGTCTCACGTATTGGGTGATTTATTTACGTTATCGACATCAACACGACTAATATCTGGACATTCTCATGGTTAAAAATGCATTGCAGGCACAATTGTTAAAGGCAGGATTGGTCGATAATAAAAAAGCCAAAAAACTGTCTAAACAGGCTGTGCATGAAAAACGCACCGGTGACGGTACCGAGGCTGAAATCAAGGCCAAGATTGAACAAGACAAACAGCAAAAAATGGCTAAAGATCAGGCGATTGAGCAAGAGAAAAAAGCAGCTTTGCAGGAAAAAGAACTCAAAGCCGCAATCATGCAAATGATTAATCAGCACAAAATCCGTGATACTGACGGCGATGCGGTGTATCAGTTCATTGATGACAGCAAAATCAAAAAAGTTTATTTAAACCAGCAAATCTATAATGCGTTGGTGGCAGGCAGTCTGGTGATTGCACGTGAAAATGACAGCTATGCTTTCTTGCCTAAAGCTCTGGCAGATCGTATCAATGCGAAAATGCAGGGCTTTATCATTGTGAATAATTCAGAGAAAAATGAAGAAACCACCGATGAAGAAGATCCATATGCAGCTTATGTTATTCCTGATGATTTGATGTGGTAAGCCTCGCGATATCATTACTGAAATATCGAAGATCATAAACCGGCGAAGTCGCCGGTTTTTTATTTGTAGGCACTTTTATTGAACGATTTGCACCAATAGATATGTTTTAAAAAGTTATCCAATATTAAAAAATCTGATCCAAACCTATAAACTTGATCTAAATTTTTGATTGAAGAGAAAGATCGTTTGGAACAGTTTAATTTTATTCGGAATATTCAAGAATGGGCAGATCAGTACCCATGGCTGGAAATGCTATCTTCGCTGAGTATTGTGATTTTACTGGCGATTCTTGCCAATCTATTTGCCAAGCAAATTGTAGTACGCGGAATACGTCAACTGATTTCCAGAATGCCTTTTGCCAATAATCAGATTTTTGCTGAGCATAGCGTGATTCGCCGGATTGCCAATATTGTTCCGGCAGTGGTGATCATGAACGGGATTACCACGGTACCGCATTTATCTGACAAGGTTGAATCCTTTGTGCAAATGGGGGCACAGGCTTTTATCTTCCTGACGATTGCCCTGGCCCTGGGTGAATTACTGAATATTTTTAACCTGGTCTATCAGCGTAATCCCAAATCACGTAACAAACCCATCAAAGGTTATTTGCAGCTGGTCAAGCTGATTATTTTTATTGTCTGTGGCCTGATGATTCTCGGCACTTTCCTGAAAAAGGATGTCTTTACCTTGCTGGCTGGCTTCGGTGCCATGGCCGCGGTGTTGATGCTGGTCTTTCAAAATACCATTTTGTCGCTGGTGGCGTCGGTTCAGATTTCATCCTATGACATGGTGCGTATTGGCGACTGGATCGAAATGCCCTCGCTGAACGCGGATGGCGATGTCATTGATATGTCATTACATACCATTACGGTACAGAACTTTGATAAAACAGTGACCACGATTCCGACCAATAAACTGGTGACGGATACCTTTAAAAACTGGCGTGGTATGCAGGAAGCCGGTGCGCGCCGGATCAAGCGCTCGATTCATATTGATCAAAGCAGCGTACATTTTATGTCGGTTGAAGAACAGAATAAGCTGAAAAATTTTATTTTGCTGGATCAATACCTGAATACCAAATCAGAGGAACTGGAACAATTTAACCTGCAACTGAGCCATCATTCGCAATATAACCAGCGCCGTCTTACCAATTTAGGAACCTTTCGTGCTTATGTAGAGTTTTATCTGCAACAGCATTCGGGCATTAGTAAAAATCATTCCCTAATGGTGCGCCAATTGCAGCCAACCAGTGAGGGTTTACCGCTAGAGATTTATGCCTTTACCAATACCACCGCCTGGGTGGAGTATGAAAATATCCAGTCTGATATCATGGATCATCTGCTGGCGATTATTCCGGAATTTGGTTTAAAAGTGTATCAAGCGCCTTCAGGTCTTGATTTAAAGGAAGCATTTACTCAACCGTCTTCTATTATTACTTAAACACAAGTCATCCAATCTCAAGCCTGAGGTGCTGCTGCATTTCAGGCTTTTTTATTTCCTCATCTATTTAAAACCTGACTGGCATAAATCTGGCTTTAGTTTAATTTTTATAATCCAAGTTTTAATTGAGTGAATCATTTTGTGGCAATTTCACCCAATTACGGGCTTAAAAAAACAGAATCCTTTATAATTCCCGAAAAGCAAAATGCATGATAAGAGTACGATAATGTTTCGATGGCTTGAAAGACTGGTTGACCCCTATCCCACCAAAAATCTGAACCAACCTTTACCGACCAAGTTTTTTCCATTTGTCTGGCAGGCAGCCTATGGAGTCCGCCGTTATTTGCTGATTCTGGTACTGTGTACTGCCGGTGCTGCCAGCTTCGAAGCTTTTCTGTATTCAAAAATTGGTGAGCTGGTGAACTGGCTCAGTAAAAGCCAGCCCGATACTTTTCTGGAACAGCATGCTAGCAATTTAACCTTACTGAGTATTGTTCTTCTGGCCAATATTTTTTTCGCTAGCGCCCAATCCCTAATTAAGCATCAGATTTTGTATAGCAATTTCCCGATGCGTTTACGCTGGCGCTTTCATAATCTGCTCATGAAACAAAGCCTGGATTTTTTCCACAATGATTTTGCCGGACGATTATCGGCCAAAGTTATGCAAACCGCTCTGGCAGTACGCGAATTCTGGGTCATTCTGGGTGACATGCTGGCGTATGTGCTGATTTATTTCATCACCATCAATATTGTTTTGGGTGCAATTTCACCCTTGCTGATCATTCCATTGATGGTCTGGCTAGCCTTGTTTATCTGTGCAGCGTGTTATTTCATTCCACGTTTGAGCAAAATTTCCAATGCTCAAGCGGATGCCCGTGCCGTCATGACCGGGCGTATTACGGATGCCTATACCAATATTCAGACCGTGAAGCTGTTTGCTCATGCCGGCCGTGAAAGTCAGTATGCCAAGACCTCAATGCAGGAATTTATGGTAACGGTATATAAACAGATGCGTCTGGGTGCGCAATACGAAATCAGCATCTTGCTCTTAAGTGTGGTGTTGTACGGTGGCGTACTGGGTACCGCGATCTGGTTGTGGATGGAAGGTCAGGCCGAGCTAGGCATTATTGCAGCAACCACGGCAATGGTACTGAAACTGAACAGTATTGCCGAATTTATGATGTGGCAGACCTCAGCCCTGTTTGAAAATGTCGGTACCATTCAGGATGGTATGAAAACTTTAGGCCGCAAAATTGCCATTGAAGATAAACCGGGTGCCAAAGAGCTACAGCTCAATCATGGTGAAATTAAATTCGAAAATGTCAGCTTTGCCTATAATGATAAAAACGTGATTGATCAGTTTAATCTGACCATTCGCCCAGGTGAAAAAATTGGTATTGTCGGCCGTTCAGGTGCAGGGAAATCTACCCTGATTCAACTGTTGCTGCATTTTTATCATATTAACCAGGGTCGTATCTTGATTGATGGTCAGGATATTGACGATGTGACTCAGGACAGTTTGCGCAAGAATATTGCATTAGTGACTCAAGATACTTCACTGCTACATCGCACTGTCGCGGAAAACATTAAATATGGTCGTCCAGATGCGACTGATGAAGAAATGTTTGAAGCTGTGCGTAAAGCCAAAGCAGAAGAATTTATTCCTAATCTGACGGATTTGCGTGGCAAAAAAGGCTATGAAGCCTATGTCGGTGAACGTGGCGTGAAACTTTCCGGCGGACAGCGTCAGCGAATTGCAATTGCACGTGTATTCCTGAAAGATGCTCCAATTCTAATTCTGGATGAAGCCACCAGTGCACTGGATTCTGAAGTCGAAGCTGCCATTCAGAACAGTCTGGACGACTTGATGCAAGGTAAAACCGTGATTGCCATTGCGCATCGCCTGTCTACCATTGCTCAGATGGATCGTCTGATTGTGATGGATCAAGGTCGAATTGCCGAGCAAGGCACGCATGATGAACTGGTGGCATTAAATGGCATCTATGCCCAGCTTTGGCAGCGTCAAACTGGCGGCATGCTGATTCAGCAACAGGTCAAAGCATTGAAAGATCATAAATAATATGATCTCTAGAAGATTTCAAAACTTCTGATCATTTGCTCGTCCTTAATATTGAACAGGTCTGGGATAAAAGAAAACTTTGCCCAGACCTTTCTTTTTAAAATTTTCTCTACAGATGAACAGCAAGTTGCCATCTATCTGGTATTTTAATGAAATGACATAACTCTCCAGTTCTGAAAGCATTCTGATGAAGCCCTATTCAATGCTTAGACAATCTTCTTGCCCTGAGCCAGCCAATGCAGAGATGTGACCGGTTCAATAAAATAATTTTAATTTCATCAATAAAATTATGTGGTTTAAATTGATTTTAATGCTGAATTCAGGCTAATCTGCCAGTGGCAGAATCACAATCGCCAAAATTTTGTCCAACAATTTTAATGAAAAATTTGGTGGCTTCATGCCAATATCTATTTATAAATAAAAAAATTTGAATGAGTGCAACGGATCGCGCATGAAAACAATTGCTCCACGCCAAGACCAAGGAATTCCAGGTGTTTACGGTCTCTTGCTTCTCGATGTCATTTCCCGCTGGGGTTATAACAATGAGTCGCTTTTCCAACCTTTTGGCCTGACCAGTGAACAGTTGGCAGATCCTGATTTTCGTATTCCAACTCCTGTCGCCAATGAACTGGTCAAATATGCCCTGAAACTGACCGGAGAGCCGACCTTAGGTTATCATCTTGGCACACAGATGCGGATCTCGATTCATGGCTTTATTGGCTATGCGATTATGACGGCGAATAATATTACCGATGCGCTGGTACTGGCGAATCGATTTATTCAACTTCGTTTACCCTTCCTGCAACTGTTTTTCTCGACTTTTGGTGCTAAAGCCACGGTACAGCTGCAAACCGATATTCAGCTTGAACCGCTGCGCACCGAAATTTCCATTGCCTTGATGATTGGTCTGATCAGTATGGCCAAAGCCATTACAGGCGTTACCGATGCCACGGGAGAAATCGACTTCGATTTTAAGAAGCCGGAAGGTTTTGAACGCTTTATGGCGAAGTTTCCAACGCATCAGTTCCGTTTTGAACAACCGCATTTAATTCTGAGCTTTGATAAAAGTTACCTGATGAATAAGCTGGTGCACGCCGATCCGATTGCCAGCCAGATTGCGATTAACCAGTGTGAAACGGAACTTTCTGCCTTGGGCGAACGGCATCGGATTGCGATGCGCGTCCGAGATATCTTGACCCATGCCGAGCAGCATTATCTGAGTATTGAAAGTGTGGCGGATCGCTTACACATGTCTGACCGCACCTTAAAACGTCAACTCGCCGCCGAAGGCACCTCCTTTTCTACACTCGTCGATGAAGTGCGTTACCGGCATGCCACCTCATTATTGTCTCGGACAGATTTTACCCTGGAACAGATTGCCGATGAACTGGGTTATAGTGATGTCGCCAATTTTAGTCGGGCGTTTAAACGCTGGAGTGGTCGCAGCCCGAGCAACTGGCGCAAAGATCCTTATTTATAAGGGAGTATAAGCCTTTTGTTTTGCTTAAAAAGAATGTATAAAACATGTCAAAAATGATCTTAAGATTTTTAAGGAGTTATCAATGAATCATCCTGCAGAATTAAAGTACGCAAGTACACATGAATGGGTGCGCATTGAGGGTGATCTTGTTGTGACCGGTATTTCCGACCATGCACAGGATGCGTTAGGTGATTTGGTTTATGTCGAAGCACCAGATCTTGCTTCACATATCACTGCAGGCGAACAAGCTGGCGTGGTTGAATCAGTAAAAACAGCTTCTGATATTCATGCGCCGGTGTCTGGTGTAGTGGTTGAAATCAATCCTGATCTTGAAGATGATCCTGATTTTATTAATGATGACCCATACGGCAAAGGCTGGATCTATAAAATCAAGCCAGACAATATGGCAGATGTCGAAAAGCTGCTTTCCAATACAGAATATGAAGCTGGCCTCTAAGCCCTTTTAACTTTAAAAAATCAGCCTCCGGGCTGATTTTTTATTAAAGATCAAGCGTTGCATTTCCTAGTTCAAATTAAATTTCATGCATTTATCATGAAATATCATTATATTTTTCACTTATTTTTCTTAAAGTCTTGCTCATATCTCCTTCGCTCCTGAATAGGTCGCGCTTATTTATAACAATAATTTCCCATGCTGAGCCCAACGTCTTACAGCATATCATTTTAGGAAAATCATGAACGCCATTGCAGCGCCACTATGGACCAAGTCATTTGTGCTTTGTTTGGCCAACAACCTATTTTTATTTATTTTCTATTTTGCACAAACCACAATTTTGCCAATATACATCTTAAAAGAATTAGGCGGCAACCTGACTCAGGCAGGTCTGGCCATGACCTTGTTTATGGTGTCTGCCATTGCAGTGCGACCTTTTAGCGGTTTAATTATCGAAAAATTCGGGGTGCGTAAAACCCTGATCATTTCTGAAGTGTTCTTTAGCCTGTTTTCACTTACTTATCTGTTGGCAGATCAGCTCACGATTCTGTTTATCATCCGTTTCTTACACGGCATCTGGTTCAGTATCTTGACTACAGTTTGTGTGCCTGTGGTGAACCAGTTTATTCCGGAGCAACGTAAAGGCGAAGGCATGGGCTATTTTGTCATGTCGGTTAATCTGGGGATTGTTTTAGGTCCATTTATAGGCTTGAGCCTGATTGAACACTGGTCTTATTTTCAGGTCAGTATGCTATTGATCGTCTTGGTTTTTATCGGATTTGCCTTCTGTTTTTTGATTCCGGTCAAAGAACCTGAAAAAATCATCAAAAATACCAATAAGAAAACCTCGCTTGAGCTGACAGATTTTGTGGAAAAGAAAGTGCTGCCTGTCGCAGTATTGGCCATGCTGATTTCTTTTTCTTATGCGAGCATCATGTCTTTTATCGCACCCTTCGCAGCCAGCAAGGATTTAATGGCCTATGCAGGTTTATTCTTTGTGGTTTTTGCGATTTCCATGATGAGCTTACGGCCGATCACCGGAAAGATTTATGATCGTAAAGGCCCGCAATATGTGATTTATCCGGCATTGCTGGCTTTTAGTTCGGGTTTATTTTTACTGAGCCAGATTCAGAGCTTATGGGGATTTATGCTGGCTGCAGTCATGGTTGGTGTGGGCTTTGGTAGTGTGCAGCCGTGTATTCAAACTTTGGCGATTCAATGTGCGCCCAAGCATCGAATTGGCTATGCAACTTCAACTTTTTATACTTTTTATGATATGGGGATTGCCATCGGTTCACTGCTGATTGGTGCCATCATTGCAGCTTACAGTTATCAGTTTGCTTTTATGCTATGCGGTATTTTAACCTTAAGCAGTATTATTTATTTTAAGCTGGTGGTGCAACGTAAAACCGTCTAGTTTTATGGATTGAATAATAAATAAGATAAATAAAAACAGGCAGAAAATTCTGCCTGTGATTTTTTGAGTAAATGTTTATTCTGACACCGAAGTATTCTCTGCTTCTTTCTCATCCGCTTTTGGATCTTGCATCATGGTGAATTGGGTTGCTTCACTAGCTGGTGCAGTACTGTCCTGTCGATTACTTTTCAGCTTGATCTGCAGGCGTAACTCATTGGTAGAATCGGCATTACGCAAAGCTTCTTCATAGGAAATGGCGCCTTGGTTATACAGATCAAATAAGGCTTGGTCAAAAGTCTGCATGCCCAGTTCACGGGATTTAGCCATAATGGCTTTCAGCTCATGAAACTCGCCTTTCAGGATCAGGTCGGAAATCAAAGGCGTATTCAGCATGATTTCAATCGCTGCCCGACGGCCTTTACCATCTTGAGTCCGAATCAGACGCTGTGAAATAATTGCCTTCATATTTGAAGACAAATCCATCAATAACTGATTCCGGCGTTCTTCAGGGAAGAAGTTGATAATCCGATCCAAAGTCTGGTTGGCATTATTGGAATGCAGAGTTCCCAAACACAAATGGCCAGTTTCCGCAAAAGCAATCGCATGTTCCATAGTTTCAGTATCGCGAATTTCCCCGATCAGAATTACATCCGGAGCCTGACGCAAGGTATTTTTCAGTGCATTATGCCAAGAATGGCAGTCCACTCCGACTTCACGATGAGTAATCATGGATTTTTTATGTTTATGCACATATTCAACCGGATCTTCTACGGTAATGATATGCCCTGCTGAATTTTCATTTCGGTAGTCAATCATGGCTGCGAGTGAAGTTGATTTACCTGAACCCGTTCCTCCGACTACCAGTACCAGTCCACGTTTTTCCATAATCACATGTTTCAGCGATTCCGGTAATTTCAGCTTCTGGAAATTTGGAATTTCTGCAGTAATGGTACGAATTACCATACCGACATTAAGTTGTTGCACAAACACATTTACCCGGAAACGGGAAACGCCCGGCACATTGATGGCAAAATTGCACTCAAGTTCAGTTTCAAATTCTTTACGCTGTTTATCATTCATCAGGCTGTAGGCAAACAGCTTGGTTTTTTCAGCTGTGAGTTCCTGCTGTCCAAAAGGTTTCATTAAGCCTTGATGTTTAATACTCGGTGGAAAATCAGCCGTAATAAATAAATCTGAACCGCCATATTCCACCACCTTGGTCAGCATGTGATGCATGAATTTTTCTGCTTCGTCCAACAATTCTGCCGTGAACATCTTTTCCCCCGGAAATGCACAACTGCACAAATCTCAATCTTAGATTTATGCCAAATATTTTAATTTCATTGTGCAGCGTTTTATAAATATGCTCAAATATATTTGATTTATAAAGAAAATATTTTTTTAATATTTATGTGACCTACTTCAATAAAAATTAAATTAAGTAGAAGTATTCAAGCTTTTTAAAGCAACTCTGCCAAAAAAATAGGATTGTAATTTTAAAGGTTGAATTCTGTTAGACGATTCATTATTTGTCATTTGCGACATATAGAATGTTATTTTTCTTTCTTTATGATTACCAACTCCCCTATTTTTTATGTACCAATTTCGGTTCTATTAGATGTAATAATGAATTATGAAAAATAGGATAATGTTTATGAAAATTGAACAAAATCGTGGAACTTTGCTCAAATAACAGGCGTGAAAATTGGTAAATTATTAAAAAAGCCCGATTCAGCTAAGTTAGGCTTTTTATTTGACTATAAAAATATGATTTATATAAAATAAAATAGAGAATTTCGTATAACGTGTATTATGTTAATTTTAGGGAAATTTAAGAATCTCTATGCAATGGTTTATTCAATATTCTTTGATTTCTTATCTTTTAGGTTAATCAGAAATAGCCAATAACATAAGCCAGGAAATAGAGCCATAAAGATAGTCCATGTATCTGTATACATCTTCCACCACTCTTTCGAAATTTCTCCTGTGTGACTCCATCCAAAAAGAATAAAAAATGGAGTAGCAATAATTATAGAGGCAATACAGATAGTTAATAAATTAAGACTGTTATAACGATTTAAAAGAATTGAGAATATGAAGCTGAAAGGTACAGTCAAAATACAATAAGCCAAGTAGACAAGACCGTGCCCTACAAGAACCACTAAAATCGAGTATAGGCTGTATTCCTGATTCATTACGATAAACAGGACTGCTGTGAAAAAAAGTAGTGGTAAAGGAGAAAGTAAGAGAGCTTTTACTATTTTTTCATTTGAGTATTTCACTAATTTAATTCTCTTATCTACTCAATAAACAATAATACTATAACGATTTTATTGGAGGTTTTTTGATTCTATTTAACATAATGGCGATTATACGAAAGGCCCTTGTTAGAACCCATTTAAAGTGTCTATATTCTCACCAATAAAAATGTCTGGTTTATGATGGTTT
>SDXP01000365.1:0-28212 GCA_004369235.1 Perkinsus sp. BL_2016
CTAATTTGTGTACAATGTGCGATACAATGTGTGCTCTACTGGATCATCAGTGGGCATGTCTCAATTCCCTCGAGGATTGCTGGATCAGCAGTTCTAATAGGAGTTTCAAATCTCATATTGACCCGGGGAGTCCCGGCTGAGTACATCTACATTCTGGGTGCATGTCCGATCGTGCTCTCAATCTGGTCTCGATTGCCTCAAATTATACTCAACTTCCGTCAAGGACATACAGGGCAGCTTGCATTGATTACGTTTGCTCTGAGTGGACTAGGTAATCTTGCTCGAGTATTCACAACTATCAAGCAAACTCCTGATGATTTTATCAGTCTTGTATCGATGCTCGTCTCTGCCGTTCTTAACTTTACGTTGGTGGTGCAAATCATTGTCTATTGGACTGCCACTTTGAAGGCAACAGCTTCAAAAAGCTCCACGACGAGAAGAGCTACTAGTAGTGCTAAAAGGAAGCAAACGTAGAAGTGTCCGATGATATTACTTATATATGTGGCGATGATTCCGTTTGACTCAATATATTTATTACCTAGAGATGGTGACAGTGACAACGGCGGTAACACCTTCATCTTCTTCTCAGGTCAACAAGCCAAAAACGTCGGAACCATCGGAGTCCTCTGCGGAGTTCTTTGTGAGGTCCTTGGCGTGCGTGCTGACACACTTAGTATCACTGAAGGAGTCTCCCTCAACTGAGGGGGAACCCCTCACAGTTTTCCACGCTGTTCGGGTACCGAGCGTTTCGATTCACGACTACCTTTTCCGAATTGCACGTTATTTCCTGTGCTCTCCGGAATGCTTCGTGATTGCGCTCGTTTATGTAGATCGAATAATGAAGAAACAGCCCGACTTCACTGTATGTAAACTAAACATTCACCGGCTGATTGTTACGAGCATGATGCTGGCCGTTAAGTTTTTCGACGATGTCTACTACTCAAATGCCTATTATGCAAAAGTTGGTGGTGTGAAGGGACCTGAAATGAATGTTCTTGAGCTCCACTTTCTTCGTCTAATTGATTGGCAATTATTTGTTTCCCCAGAGGAGTTTGACCTCTACAAAACTAACGTCCTTGTTGCAGTTGCTGGGAATCCAGCACCCGCTACGAATGAGCCTACATCTCATCAAATAAACAAAGTTGAGGATGAGCGCCGACCAGCCATTAGGCGAACTAGAACTGAGTTCGACGATGAGGGGTATGGTGTTGATGAGCAACATATAGCCACCGCTGTGTCGGAATAACTGGTAGTATTTTCCCACTTTAACAGGATATACAAAACACTGAAGCGAAACAACATAGGATTAAACTCATCAGTAACGCCTCAAGCAGATAACTCTGATTGTGAGATTTCTCTACAGTATACAGCGCAAAAAATAAATTTCCATTCGCGTCATGTCTTGCCGTCTGCCTACCTTAACTCTTAATATCGGACCACTTGATCCCAAGTGGCCAGATCGACTCAGGGAAGAGCTTGTTTCACTTGTCGAATTTGTGGAAGAATCCGCAGAGCAAGATCAGGATTGGTTCGATATCCAACCCCTGGACGAGAAAGGGTTAAAATGGGAAGGTACATGTTGGTCTATGTACAATATGAAGAAATACGAGCTCAAAGTATTCTTCGAAGTTCCAGCAGGGTATCCCGCTGCTCCGATTGAGATCCAGATTCCCGAACTTGATGGCAAAACAGAGAAGATGTACCGGGGTGGGTTTATCTGTATGGATTTGCATTTCGCTCCGCAATGGCGATCAAACTCCCCGAAATACGGGATTGTTCATGCGATGTGTCTCGCTCTTGGCCCGTGGCTCGCCGCCGAAATCCCACATTTGGCGGAGTCGGGTGCTCTAGCTAGTATAGGCAAATAGATAAAAATGACGTTTGATAGTTGAGTCAACAAATATCTCTCAAGATTGAATGGTGCACAGACTCGGGCTTATAGCAGATGTTCAATACGCGGACATCGATGATGTATGGAACTTCATGAAAACACACAAACGCAAATATCGATCCACTTTGACGTGCCTTCGAAACGCCGTTGATTGGTGGTTGACGATGCCAGATGTTAACCTAGTCCTTGATTTGGGTGATGCCATTGATGGGTTTCGCAACGCTGACCGAGCGATGGGCCTTCATGCAATCAGGAAGGTCATGGAAGAATGGGAGCGACTAGAGCGTTGCAATGTCAACGTAGCAGTTCCGCATCTAATTGGCAATCACGAGCTATACAAGTTCACTCGAGAAGAGTTGATGAAAGGCGTAGAGAATACTTCATTTAGCTGCATCTGCCCAGACCGACTGGCATCGCACGCAGACAGGAAGAGTAGTTTTAATTATTCCTTTAAACTTGAACCGAATTCCCGATGGCGAGTGGTCATTCTGGATCCGTACGCGGAGTCCGTTATGCGAAACGGTGGAGGGAGAGTCGGCATCGAGCTGACGCTTGAGAACGGAGGACTCGACCCACATTTCACGGATGTGTGCCAACAGAATAACCCAAACGATATTTTTAAAGCGACAAACTTCTTTGCGGGGTTGTCAGGAGACGCCAGTAGATGGTGTCCCTTCAACGGTGGGGTAGGACAGGAACAGTTGGCCTGGTTAGACAGTGTCTTGATCCAAGCCGATAAGGATGATGAGAGAGTACTGATTGCATCCCATGTGATTCTACACCCCATGGCAACGCCTGGCCACAACTGTCACACACTGTTGTGGGATTACGAAGCCGTTCTAGGGATATTGGAGAAGCACACGAGCGTCAAGCTTGTTGTTTGTGGACATGCCCATCACGAGGGATACTTTCATTGTGAGAGAACCGGGATTCATCATATCTCTCTCCCAAGTCCTCTGGAGGCCCCCGAGGATGTTGCCGAGACGACATTTGGTCTATTAGAACTGTTTGACGAACGGGTACGGTTAGTTGGGAATGGCTGGGTCACTTCAAGAGATATAAGGATAACCTAGTCGTAATCTGTCAGGGGATAAAATTCTACTGTAGGATGCTCAATCATACTGTGTCTTGTTGTCTAGCTATTTTGGTTTCTTGGAAAACATCACACAAGTAAACGGTTGTTGTCCTCGAGATACACTTGGTGCTGTAGCGCCATAACGGTAGTGTCAACGCCAAAAGGACACAGAGCCATTTCAGCGAATTTGCAATGTTGCGCACCAAAGGGAATACCTATGATGGAAATGTAGCAAAGGACCCCAAACAAAAAATGGACCACTGCAATCGAAATTCCAAACGGAAGCCATAACAGATTACCCAACAAGGCTGGGCATTCAAAGGAAACGCCTCTTCTTACCAATTTCCGACCAAAGGGGAATAACACAACTCGAGCAAGCTTAAAGCACTGCAGTCCAAAGGGAATCCCCACTATAGTGAAACAGAGAATCAAGCCGACAAAGATCCAACTAAGAAAGCATTCCCAGCCGAACAATATTGCCCAGATAAGGTTGCAAGCCCAGCTTGAACAGCCTCGACGATCCTCCAAGGTAATTACGTGTACCTCGCGCTGCGAGCGAACCGCTGACGGGCTTGATAATGGCGGCGGGACATATCCTGGATTGGACGGAGGTGGCCTCACGTTTGACGTCATTTTTCTACAAGCGCGTTTCATAAAACACACAAAACACGTCGTAATCATTGACGGTGCATCTTATAGGTAAATTCACGGACTGATTGCTGAATGAATGACAGGACGAAGTGATGGTCTCTTTGCTACGAGTTCACGCAGAACTGATTGGAGCTCATTTTCTGTTAAATGGGACAAGGACGTCACGAGTTCAATTGAATCGAAGGATGAATCCCTCAACACAAATGGATTCTCTGAATCTTGACCTAAGGGTGGCGATGGCCACCCTGACGATTCAAAATCTGTGAAGTTTGCAAAAGGCTCATCCTGCGTTTTCGATTTTCGGAAGGACTGTCGCGCTTTGTCAGAAGATTCCGACACGTTTGAGTTCATTCGTGGAACCTGAATCCGTCTGTCAGGAGTCCCAGTCGCTGTTGAAAGAGTGGGAGACACTGCAGCGCGATATTCTCCGGATATACTCCTGCGAAACGCATCGGATTCCCTCCGTACCTCCTTATCCAGTCGATGTTTGATTTCAACCGCGTCACGTTGTGGATCATCATATGAGGTGGGAATATCCAGCTTTTGGGCCCCCTTTTCTGTATCCATTTTGCTGAACCTTCGCCGATCACTTACGGCATCCCTAATTCATAGAAAACCGGATATAAAGGCAAACATACTTTATATTGTCCAGGAAGTCAGATGTGGTCTCGGTTACTTTTCTCCCAAAACTAGCAATTGAGTTCATGAGGCCCACCTGACTTAAAATTTTCAAGCATTTCCTACAAATGTCCGATTGATAGTTCTTCTAATGTCATTGAACTTGGAGAATCTCATTGCCGCGTTCGATAAGGATGCCGGTAGTGCGGCGGAGCAAGTTCTAAAACAGTTTCAGAAATATCTGTTAACTGTTTCCATAAAACAAGGGACTGGTTTAAGTCAAGTTGTGCTCAGAAGTTCGGCTTCTGCGAGGAAAACTGTTGAGGATGAACTAAAGCGGAAAGCTGTCACAGGCCCTGCCATTATTCGTTCATTGGCCCGCAAGGTGAAATCTGCAAAGAGTGAAGACCTCGGTGGACCGTTTCTTCTTCACTATGCCCTTGACGTGCTCCTCTTTCCAACAGAACCCAACCGAATTACGCCAGGCGACTTCGCAGGTTTATTCAAATCCCTCACAACGGCTGAGTTTAGCTCCATTGTGGCTCCCGCATTGACGCGAGCTCTCAGACGAGCCGCTTCTAAAAGTATTAGTCATGTTACTGGTATACTTGAATGTTGCGATGTTGACATGTCTGAGTGTTATTCGGACATTGTTAGTGCACTGTTGGACAATGTGAACACCTCCGAGCTTACAGAGCTCATAGGGAGGTCAGTGGCGGCGATCTTTAGGCAGTGCCAAAAACGAGACGCTACGGTGGATATCATCAAGAGAGTGTCAGCTTCGTTTCCGAGATTCGGCCAGCAGAGTGTTGACGTGACAGCCTCCACCGTCCTGACACATATGTGCCAATGCAAAGGTGCTGTAGAATCGACTGTGGCTGATGCGATTCTCACAAGTGCGGTGGTCGCTGGACTGGAGAAACAGCTTCGCGCCGCCCCGGCGGATGAGACACGCTGCAGGATAGTGTCTGCGCTTGGTGCTGCGGCAGCTGTAACAATTGGTCATGCCGGATCAGAGCGAATCCTCAGGGAGGACCTCGTGAGCGTCCTAAACGACAAGAAAACAAGCGAACCTTTGAAATTGAGTATCCTTTCAGCCATTGAGGGAATTGCCCAAAAAGACCTTCAATTCAAGCACATCAAATCGTCTCTTGTTCCATTAGATGTCGTTAGCCCGTTTCTGGGTCTATTGAGTCAAGGTCGATTGACAGCTCGCACTCTTTGTCTCTCAGCCTGGTCTGTTGCGCTCCACTGCGCGATTGCGTCCCCAGAGGTTGACAAGAAATTGGTTGCGGCCTTTTCAGCTGCCGTCTCTGACGACTCGACGTTTTGTCCGTTGCCTGGAGAGGACTCACCACTCAATCGAAGGCTACTGAGAAGTGTTCATGAGCACGCGTTGAAGCTGTGGAGACATCTACCCCTGGTTTCGCCCAGTGAAATGGAAACGATATCGTTTGGCGAGTTTTCGATAGAGAACAAGATGAAGAATCGATTTTGCGTGAATCTGTTAAAGACTATAGCGATTACTTCTTCGTTCTCATTCGTGATCCCCACTGACCTATCAAGAGAGATTGCGAATCGGTTGTCTCTTGCACTGTATGAATTGGTGGCAGGTCGATCGGTGCCGGGATACTTGGCCAGGGTTGCCCTGGACAGACTTTTGACAGTGGCAGGGTTGATGGATCCAGACTGGTCTGCTCTTGTATTTGTTCTAGCTCAGCATGATTTGTTCACGTCCAGAAGAATGTCGGCCGATTCCGTTTGGCTAAAGCTGAAATCCAAGCATTCCGGCTTCTTGAACCAAATGACCAGTCACCCCTCACAGGCACTTGTGGGACTCGTGTTGCAGGGAAGTCACTTGGAAAGGACGACATCTCCATTCCAGCGAGCTTGTTTGAGAGCCATATCGAGACTGGAGTCTGACGGCGAACGAATAGCGCAAATCGCTCTCACGCGGATCACTCCAGCTGCCGTTGCTGCAACAGAGGCAGAGCTGGGCGTCTATTTCTGCCCAGACAAGGTGGTGTGGCGCGAAGACACAGAGGATTGGATTCCTTCTCCAGAAACCACTCTCAAACTCGAGGTGGTGCCGTCCAAGAAGGACGCTGTTGTCAAGAAGGGAGGAGTGACGCGGGAGGATATGATGAGACAAATGTTGAAAGAGCAAGAGATTGCGCGAAAGCGAGTCGATGAAATTGCAAACAGCAATCGATTCTTTATAGACGTTGTTGCAGCTTGTCTCGATAAGACTGAATCCGTGGCAGCTCTAGTGACTGCCAGAATGCCTGATTTCCTTATCCTTGTTAAATCGGCTCTAACAATGGAATCTGCAAAGGAGCTCTCACGAAAGATTTCGAATTTATTGTTCCCAGTTATTCGCGAGGACTTTGGCGATCTATTATATGCAGTGGCCATAAACAGGGCTGACTTGATTGATGAGGAGCGGTGGACGTCGTTCTTCTCTTCTCTCTTGATTGAGCAGTTCACAATGGTTCAAGCGCAATTTGTGTGGCCCATTTTCGACCTCACAATCTCTTTCAAACCCGATACAGCGATGGAGAGTTTGGATGCATTGGCCAACTTGCTTGAAGCGTCAAGTCCCTTCTCTGTGAAGGCAATCTTGTCAAGCCTCCGCATCGCGGGCTCAAACTATCCAGGACCGCTAGCGGCCAAAATCGGAAAAGTTTTGCGTCTAGTCGCTCCATTAGTGACGACTTGTGACGATGCAAAACTCTTTTCAGCGATATCTGTTACAGACGAACCCAAACTGTTACCAGAGGTCATTGGCTCGATCCACGGAATCCGACCTGACATTATCACAGACTGTCGAGAAATTTCGGCATTGGTAATTATGGGATCCCTGATGGAATCTGGAAATTCTACGCAAGATCTTATTGGTCTTGTTGACCTCGAATCAGGTCCCGTTGCGGCTCTCACTGAGTTTTTAAAAACAGAGCCCTTGGTCCAGCGACTCGCTGCAGAAGCTCTAGCGTTCCTCTGCAAGCAGGCAACGAGCACTGTAGACGACGTTGCCCGCATCCTCGCTATATGTGAAACCGAATTCGTTCAATCGCTGAACCAAATGGGCTTTGCTATGGCTTTGGGAGCAATAAGCAAAGTCCCAGTTTGCAACAGTGAACAGTTCCTGTCTGACCTGATTCGATTCGTCATTTCCGTGGCTATGGAACATCCAGCCTTGACAGTGTCGGTGCGCGACCAGCTGCTACAAGGCCTAGAGGAGGCATTAACCGCGAACGGCCAATCGCATGCAGTCAGTCTCTTGTCCTTCACAGAGTCCTTTATTGGAATGACCACGACGGAAGCGTCTGGTTTGACCGTTCCAGTGGTTCTCGGATTGCTGTCCAAATTCCTCCCAGCGGGCGATGATCGCGTACAGTCAGTTCGAACGAAACTGGTTGCTGAACTGTTGACATCTGAGCTTTCTGTGCAATCGAAGATTGCAGCCGTTTTACCGCCTCTGCTGAAAATGTCTGACGACGTTCCCAAGTATCTGGACACTTTCTTGAACACGGCTCTAGCGACCCAGGATGCCCGCGCCCGATACGGCGCCGCTTTGGGCGTTGGTGCCGCTGTCAAGGCTCAAGGGGTGGCCATTCTTCGCCAAATGGAGGTGCTTAAACGCTTGCAAGAAGCCACCGAGGACAGTAAGAATTCTGAAAAACGCCAAGGGGCCATTGCGGTTTACGGTGGTCTCTCGCTAGCCCTTGGGCGATTGTTCGAACCTTATGTTGCGCAGATCCTTCCAGTGTTGCTGGTAGCCTTTGGGGATGGGAATGCAGCTGTTCGAGATTCGTCAAATTTAGCAGCTTCCCAGATCATGGCTAACCTGAGCACCCATGGAATCAAACTAGTTCTTCCCAGCTTGCTAAACGGCGTCCAGGATCTGCAATGGAGAACCAAGCTAGGCTCCATCAAGCTACTCTCGGCGATGCTCCGTTGTGCCCCTAAGCAACTCGGGGCATGTCTCCCAAAGGTGGTTCCCGCTCTATCAGAGGTGGCCACTGACACTCACAGTAAAGTCCGAGAAGCAGCGTGCGCTTCGTTGTCTGAAGTGACGGTCATCATTGTGAACCCTGAAATCAAGGCTTGCTGCCACAAACTGATTGCGGCTCTCACTGACCCAGCAAATGACAGTCTTCGACAAGATGCCTTGGACGTGTTGTTATCGACTTCGTTTGTTCACTCACTAGATGCTGCCTCATTGGCATTGGTGGTTCCAGTTATGCTCAGAGCCACGCGCGAGCGTCGGTCTGAAATCAAGCGCAAGGGCGCTCAGATTCTTGGCTCCATTGCTGTCTTGTCGGCAGACCCCGTTGAAGGACTGGGGCCATATATGGACAAGATCGTCCCGGCTTTGCAAGATGTCTTGGTGGACCCCATTCCCGACGTACGAGCTACCGCTGCCAAGGCCATGGGAACCATGGCCCGAGCCTTACCCAATGTCATTGTATCGGAGGTCCTCCCGTGGCTCTTCACAACTTTGAAGGAAGCAGAGAGTCAGGTTGAGCGATCTGGCGCGGCTCATGGACTGAGTGAAGTACTAGTCGAGCTTGGACCAGAACAGTTTATCAAGATCCTTCCAGAGGTTGTTTCCAACGCCGCTAATCCCAACACCAATCCGGAAGCGAGGGAAGGGTATCTAGGTTTATTTGTCTTCTTGCCCACTGTAATGAGAGCAGCCTTTGTGCCGCATATTGAGACAGTGTTCCCAGTGCTCGTTAATGGGTTGTCAGACAGCGTTCAATCAGTTCGGGAAGTAGCCTTCCGAGCCGCCACGTCGCTCTGTTCTCAGTTTGGGGCAACGCATGCAGCGCTGCTAATGCCCAGTTTGGAGCGCGGGTTGTTTGCCAAAGATTGGAGAGCCAGACAGGCCAGCATTCACCTTACGGGAGAAACCCTAGAGGTTTTGATGAAGAGTTCCCGGGGAGGTAACCGTGACAACTTGCTGGAGAGCCAAGTGCCGCTAACCCAAGAGAAGCGGAGCTACATGTTGGCAATGCTTTATATAGTGCGCTCCGACGTGAATCCAACAGTCAATCAAAACGCTCAATCCATTTGGAAACGAGTGGTGGCCAATACTCCCCGAACTCTGCGGCTAATCCTTCCAATTTTGGTCCGATTGCTAATCGCCAACTTGTCATCCTCTGAAGAGGAAACGCGGCAAGTGCTGGCCGCTCGGTGTCTGGGCGATTTGGTGGGTAAATTGGGCGAACGAGTTCTTCCTGATTTAATGCCGATTCTCATTGAAAACGCTTCCTCACCTGATCCCATGGTTCGCGCTGGTGTTTGTGTTGGTTTGTCTGAGATTGTCCACGCTGCAAATCGCCAACTCCTTCAAGAGTACTTCTCAATCATGTTCCCTGCGATGCGCAATTTGCTGTGTGACGAGTCCCCGCAAGTGCGGTCCCGTGCGGGAGCGACAGTGGGAGTCCTCTACATTGCTCTTGGAAACACCACTGTTAACAGCTTGGTACCTCAAATTATTGAACAAGTCCAAACTGAGAATGAGTCCGCCATTGAAGGTTTAGGGCAACTTGTTCAGGTTCTCGGACGCGAGTTACTTCTCATGGTTATTGACGCCTTGGCCACCGAGCCACCAACTGGGGGAAAGCTTCGAGGACTCGAAAAAGTTTCGGCAGCCCCGCCTCTCGAGGTTGCGAAACACGTGACAAGAATCGTTGGTTATCTAATGTCTGCGTACAAGTCGTGTCCTGCTGAAGCTCTTCACGCTGGAAACGAACTGTTTGGTCACTTGAACCGCCACAGTTGTCATTTGGCTTTGATTGAACTTCTCAGAGGTCTTGGTGATTCCACCAATGAAGTTCTTAGGGAGGCCTGTGCCAACCTCATCGCATCCTGCACCAAGTTTGCTCCTCTGGAGGTTGTGGCTGAGTACATGGACTCCCTGATTCCTATGCTCATCCGAGGAACCCTGTCGGATCCATACCAACCTGCGATGGAGGCCTGCCTCTTGGCTCTTGGTGAACTCATTACCAAGTTCACTAAAGAGAGTATGGTAAAGTACATCAGAGAGATCGCTGGAACAGTCGAAAACGCGGAGTCAGCTTCCGGACTTGCACTGCCGAGGACGTTTGAGACACTCTGGCCGGTGTATCAACAAGCTCTTATGTTCGGTTCCAATGAAGCTCGAGAAATCGCCGCAACTGGTCTGGTCGTTCTCGTTCAGCAAACACCCACTGAGAGACTCAAGCCGAATGCCATCAAGATAACAGGTCCCTTGATCAGAGTTCTCGGTGACAAGTATCCCGCAAATGTAAGGATATCACTTTTGAGATGTTTATCGACTCTTCTGGAACGACTTGAAACAGCATTGAAGCCATTCCTTCCTCAGCTCCAAACAACCTACCAGAAGTGTGCACAGGACCCCGATTCAGGCGTGAAGCAACTGGCAGAGGAATCCCAAATCCTCCTAGGCAAATTGAGCGCTCGCCCCGCTCCGAGCGCGCAATAGATTTAGATATATATATCCGCAGTAATAAAGAAGATGTATTTGTGAAGAGAATATTTGTCGTGTTATTCCTGAGATTTGGTGGTTGAAATTGCATCAACAGACGCTTGCGGAGAATCTTGTCGTTCGTATGGCATTCCGGCGGACACTCTCTTAGGTATTGTAGCGGGAATCGAATTTGGAGTAGCGGAAGGCAACTCGTTTGACTCGAATGGAACCACTGAGAGAGATCTGCTTGATAAGACTGAGCCAGTTCATAATGAGTGACAACAATATGGCCGATTGATTACCGATCGGCATGGTGGACTATTTGAGAAATCCCCGAATGCTATGGTTGAATGTGAAATGGTATTGAATGCCATGCGCAGGCGATCAAGTTCATCATTTCAAATGTTCGAGGATCTCAACAGTTGCAAGACCGGTTCAGAGTATCAGAAGGAGTAATAAAAATATACGAATAAGAGACACATCGAAGCGCAATTGTTCAAAAACATTATCTAGAGCAACCGCGAGCGCATGAAGCGAGTGTCGAATTACTTGAGTACCTCGAGGGTGACACTTTCGCCATCGACGCAGATTGCGACGAAGATATCGAGCAACTATTACAGTTTTATCGCCGGGGAGCACTTGAAACTCCCAACCGGGGATAGAAGAAACGAAGCGAATCCCCTCGACTAAGGTAGGTTGATACAAAGTATCACTGACAGCTACAAGTCGAAAATCGGTCCAACAATGCTCGATCACTGTCTTCCTTTCTTAAGAAAGACAAGATGGAAATTGAAAATGCTGAGCCGACAGGTGAGTCTTCTTCCTCCTCATCTTCCGACGATGAAAACGACCACTCTCGAAGGAGGCGTGAGTGCGCAACTTAGATCGGCATAGTTATTGCTCTATCCAGACGTGTATCCAGATTCTAATTACGGTATTGTAGTGGTATAGTAAGATCGCACCGATAATCAACCGTAGAAAATGGCTCGTGTATATATATATGAGGGCAACGAATCGGCAACTCCAGGAACATATCAAGGTTGCGAAGGAGGCCCACGTGGTCAAAGCTGAACTCTTTCACCTTGCTTCGAAACCAAAGAAGCCGCGAAATTGGACAGTGAAACTAGCAAGCTGGCGGCTCGCGGTTACAACTTAGTGGCGCCTCGTTTTCCATACGTGATTAGACGACGTTTAATAAAGCAGGCCAGCTCTAACATATTCCGTTTTGTGTCATGTTCGGAGACCAAGTAGAACACCCTTTTGGAAGTCGGAGAATCTACTGTAAATACGGGACGCGTATTGGTACCTAATCTAACCTGTAGACGTGTCTGATCGTGAGAGCATCATTCTCTCATGGATGCACCATTTCAAGATTGGATGAATTGAATGAATGTTAGGACTAGTGATCGCATACTGACTACAACCGGTTTGATACAAACACATTAGACGATCTTCTTCCGCGACCGAATTCCAATATTCTGCAACTTCCTCTGGAACATGCCGATTGAATCGCTTCATTGAGTCAGCAAAATGTTTGACATAGTCACCAACTGAGGGATAACACACATCATAGTGTTTTGAGGGGAATAATAGTCCATCACTGGTGTTGAAATCAAGAGCCGAGTCATCATGGAACCGTTGCCTCAATTGAATGGCTGATTCAACGTTTCGTGTCCTCCACGCATCCAACAAAGGGAGCCAAATATCTGCACTCTCGAGAGCCGGTTTCACAACTCGGTTTTCCCACACTCCTCGGATGATTGTCTCTAGTCTCTCTGTATCTTCGTGGCATCTTAGCTTTAGCAGCATTAAAAGCACGAGACCCAATTGCACATCATCCATTTGTTTCGAACAGATATCTACAGCTTCTTGAAAGGCGCCTGCTAGTATAAACACAGCCACAGCCAGGGTGTTACGCTTTTGTCGAACAAGTTCGAATGCATTTTTGATTGCCTTGGAAGCGTTTTCCGGCGTTGAAAAATTCGTTGTGAAAAAGATAGATATCTTCACATGGGCTTGCGACGCACATGAGTTCCCATGTTGCTTGTATAGCGATGCAAGTAGCTGCTGTTTCCCCAGCACAGCGAGCCAAACGGAGACCTCATCGTCGAGAATCGTGGGATCCTTAGACCTCATATATTCTTGGAGGCTCGATTTCTGGATTCGATCAACCAAGTCTCGCAAGAGACTAGGTTCGTTGAGCCAGTAGGCGATTCCTGTCGATCGGAGGGATGCCCACGAAATAGAACCACTTGACCCAAACAAGGAGGCGGTCATATATGCTTGGAATTCAGACATGCGGGCCCAGGCGAGATCCTCAGTAGTGATTGATGAGAATGCATGCGAAATAAGGAATTTTCGCGCGAAAAAATCACTGTTCCTCACCACGTCTTCCGAGGGAGATATGAGGGGTTCAACGCGATCTCTCAACTCGCCAGATAATTTATACCACTCTGGACAATTGGGAGTAGAGAGACTGAGACATTCCTGTAGTATTGAATGCTGTCCCTTGTTAACTGACATGCGAATATTCCACAATTGATTAGGAATACTCTTCTTCAATAATTTTCCCGAAGTTACTTCTAGAAAAACAATCGCGTCATCAGTCAAATCAAAAAGTTCATCACAGAGATTCAAATCCACGGCTGTCCAAATGACCCCTCTATATGGGTCAAACGCCCGAACAAGGACAACGCTATTGTCTGTGATGACGACAAGAGTATTCCGCCAAAGCCTAGACCGGATATGATCACAGGGCTTCGGTAGATGAACCCGATAAACCCGTGGCCGCAGGCCGGATATGAGGCTATGGATTTCGACACACATACGTGATTCACATAGTGTCATCACGTATTCATCTGAGAAACACACAGAGAGGTAGGTTGAAGCGGTTACCGTTGAGTCGATCGCAAAATTTGCATGCAGTTTTTGTGTTCCATCAATGCATGCAATCGACGGCGTATCTTGGGGTGAGACTGGAGCTCTGACAGAGATAGCTCTAGTCTGCTCTACAGACTCTAAACAGGTTACCAAACAAGGTGAAACGAAGTCGACCAAGTCGAAAGTCCAAAGCTCTACTCCGGATTTCGTACAACAGCCAACATATACTGTTCTCCCATGTTCATCAACCGCGACAGACACTTGTCCGTCTGAAATGCCATCGAACGGATCAATGGAGGAGATCCGTTTCATTTCGTTATTTCTGATTTCGAAAAACATGAGGCGTCCACCGGTGACAATGACAGCGATATCCACACGGGTTGAGGTCATAAAGGACCAAACAAACTCGACGGGTTGCCGGATGAATAATGGGAAGTCAAAATCATCACTCGTGAGGATTCTCAGATTTCGCATCGAGTTTGAGATAATCAAACGACTGGCTGATTGAACACTTCCTCTCACCCACTTGAAAGGGGACAGGAAGTGTTGGTCCCTAGCAGATACGAGTTTTACTCTTCCTTGGGAATCTCCGTTGGAGGATCGACCAACGATTGTGACTGAGCGGTTCGAGTCCTCATCTATCCGGACGTTGATTCGCGTAAATTCGGATACGCTTATTCCGCTCTCTAAATACCAATGTAAGAGACACGAGTCTGGACACGCTCGAGGGATCCCAAGCAGAGTGGATTCAAACCGAAACTCACACACCATATCAGATTCAGAATCAAACACAAAGAGCGATTCCCCAGCACTCGAGTCAGATGGCCGTGGAGTCAGACAAATAACACCTGGTCTAACCAGGTCTGGCATCTTGGCTTGCAAACTTGGATTAAAAATGCGAGTTCCGAAAAGGGGGCGCTCCTCACTAGGAGCGTCCGTGAAGACACATAATCCTCTGTCCTCGTCAAGCACGGCGACTGCGAGACGCTCTCGTTTCAGAAAAGTCACCGCCCTGATTCGAGATATACCTTGCAAACCCGAGGGGAAAAGGAGAACGGATCCATACGATTCTGATCGACCTTTTGGCCGGATTTCACGCCAAGGCACTGCCATTGGATAAGATCCGAATTTATTCAACATTCTTCGAGACGAGTGCCGAGGTAATATGTCGATTATCGATGGTGCACTGCCATGTTTGGGGGAGGTATCCGTCCATACAGTTCCTTCAGAAGCGAGGTACCATACAACCAAGAATCTCGAATGAGAGAAAATAATGTAATCGGAGTCCCTTTGAACGATCCGTGGGGAATCATCGCTGAGGGTGGTGCATTCGAGCACTAACCGCTGTAGCACTTCATCAGTCACTTCATTCATTCAGAGCGGAATCGCGCGAAATAATTTTCAGATGGCCAAGTTTCTGTTAAGTCTTTCGCCTCTGCTGTACAGAAGTTCACCGAGCGGAAATGCGATTCACGCCTCCAATCTCCCTGATGATCTCAAGAAGTCAACCGAAGGTCATTCCTGTCGAAGCTTTTGGAGAGGAGGCATAGATCGGACCCTATCGTGCAGTGGTGAAGAGTCAGTACCTCGAAGGTTAATGACTACATGCAATAGTTACTGCTCAGATTTCGTATCGGGAAGTAATTGTCAGCTCTGGCTTCCGATACCACTATGCCAAGGTACTGATGTTCGATGTGGATACGACTCGTGCCGTGTGAACTCGCGGCCGAGTCGTCAGATAGTCGCCAAAAGTGCTACAAGTTCGCACTCAGTTACCCTGACTCGAATTATCGTGAGCGGATCATATCCGACCAGTACGCCCACCTCTCCTACGATGATGACTACAATCATACCCGAAGGAAGTGCTACCAACTCTCACTCGGCTGACTTGACTCAAATAGTTGTGGATGGGCCACATCCGGGCAGTACGACGACCACCACCGCCAGCTCCGAAACCACACCCGAAGCTCCCATGTCGGTGTCTGTGGTGCCAATAACATCGCAAGACCCGACCGCCACCGCCAGCACAACCGAATCCGAAGCACCCATGTCAGTGTCAGCAGTGCCAATATCATCAAGCGACCCGAGTATGGCTTACGTATCAGTGGCTGAATCCACTGAAGATATTGCGGACTCCGATCCACTTGAAAACTGTATATCTCGCGCCGAATCTGACGAGAACATATTCCTATGGGCTGAATGGCCGTCGATTCCATCCGAAGCGAATTCTTGGATCAATTACTATTCCTCTATGGCATCGTTCATTGATGGAAATTGTGCCCGCCTTAAGGTAACGCGTTTAATTCTTCGAGTCACAGACCCTCTCAAGGGTGCGTGGTGGCCACCACTGGATAGTCCCATGTACACTTCCCTTCTTAGAAACATCCCTGAAGAGACTGAAGTTTATGTGTATCCTTACGTCATGGACCAGTGGAATCAAGACCAGTGGACTTGCTTTAGTCCAAGCAATACAAGTGTGCTTGAGGGAGCTTTTGAGTTTGCTAAACGATGGAACGATTTCTTGACGCAACAAACCTCATCCCTTCGCTTCGTGGGCATTGTCCTCGACGCGGAGGAATTCAGTGGAGGCCGCAACCCCGAGTTTCGGGCACAATTACTGAACTCAACACAACTAAAGCAGAAATATAGTCTTAAACTCGGCCTCTCATTGGGCTACCAGTCAGGACCTCAAATGGCGGCATGGGACTCAGTCGTTGATGCGTTCTATCTGCAGTTCTATGACTATTACTACACCCCGTATGTGGACGCTACTGCGGACTCACCGTTTCTGCTGTATCTAAATGACCCTGCTAGCCTAGTCGGGTTCACGCTTGACACCGTGTTGGAAGGAAAGTCTGAAGACCAGACCAAGTATGGCCCGAAAGTGTCGGTCATGTGGTCCATGCAAAATCTTGGAACAGGTTGCATCTTTCCCCTGAACGATGGATCTTGTGGAGTCAACTTCGAGTTCGGCGCTGGGTGGTCCGCTCAGGCGTTCAATGAATATTTGAAGGAATTCAGAATGAGGAGTCCAAATCTTGGTTATAAGCCGCAAGGTATATTTCAGTACAGCTTCCTACCACAATCGTGGTTCCTCACGTAATTAACATCGCCCTTAACTATAACACACACTATCGATAATCATATATAGGCTTTCGATAGGTACCTACCGTAGAGCACAAGCAATAAAAGCATTACTGGAGACTTTATGCTTCTGTGGGGCGATTAATCTATTTCTTACTAAGCAGCTTGGCCTTCTCGGCGGCTCTAACCTTCTTAGCCTTGTTCTTGATGTCCTTCTTCACACGACGGCCAGGTCCAGGAGCCTTCTTAGCGAGGCCAGATCTGATGAGCCTGTGCTTAGGCTCGAACTTCTTAGCCTTATCAGCAGACTCATAGATAACACCGAAACCAGCAGTTCTGCCACCGCCGAACTGGGCCTTGAGGCCATAGACGAAGGCGCAGGTGTGATCCTTAACCTTGTACATAGCGCAAAGCTTCTCGCAGATCTCCTTCTTCGAGGCACAGACAGTACCGGGGTGGAGAATCTCAACAGTGAACTGCTTACGAGCGAGCAATGGGTTGCTCATGAACTTCTTAGTTCGGACAACGAAATCAACCACCATTATAGATGAGTCCTAGGATGAAAGTGTTTCGATCAATTAAGCCCTTAGAATTTTTTCCGCTTGACAAAAAGTAGTCGCTTGAGGAGCATTCAAACTCTTGAAACGCATTGCCATGAGGTGATACAGGTGCCCACGTGGCGCATGTTTATCTAGAGATACGCCACCGTGACACTTGGCTCTGATTTTTCGGTCGTGTTCTTGTGGGAACTGTGAATGAGTGGAATGTTGGAGAATTTTGTACTTTACGAACGTCTTCACATGTCTAAATTCCGAATTATACTACACTTTAATCTTGCTTATTGACCGCCGTTGCCGCGAAGCGGTTGAAGATCTGCTCTAACTGTGTCTGGGTGACTTGGAAGTCATCTATACGGATTTCATCCTTGACTGACAAGAGTTTTCTGAATAGCTTACTAACTTCAATCTTTGCGACCTTGACCTTGAGAGTGAGACCGTGCAGTTCGACGATTTCGAACCCATCGCTGGTAAACTCGGTTACGAAGAAGTCAATGACGTTTGCAAATATTTGATCCTTGTAGAGCCAATTGGCAATATCAAAAACGCCCACGGCTGTTGAATTTTCTGGAACCGCTAACCCATAGGAGCCAAGAGAGACTCGAACAAGTTGCTTCGGATCCTTGAACACCGTCGAGGAGAGCTCTGGTCGCGGAACCCAGCCGTCCTTGGCGAATCCTGAAACATCAGAGGCTAGCTGGGAGACGGATTTCTCAATATTAGAAACTTTTGCACGGATCGATATCTCAAAGCCATCACCGTAAATGTTCTTGATCTCTTGGCAAGTTCCGAGACACCTAAACCTTCCATCCACTTGAATAGCGATGCGAGAGCACAGAGCTTCGGCCTCTTCCATTGAATGAGTCGTGAGGACAATCACGCACTGTTTTCGCTTATCAGCAACTGACTCGATAATGGCCCACATCCCTCTCCGTGCAAATGGGTCCATTCCACAGCTCGGCTCATCTAGGAACACCAAATCGGGTTCGCCAACGAGAGCCATTGCGACAGATAGTTTTCGCTTATTCCCACCAGAGAGATCCCCGGCCCTCGATTTGCTGTACTGAACCAGATCAAGCTCCTTGAGCTTTGAGTTAACAACAGCCTCTAGAGCCTCTCCCGAGTATCCTCGAATCTTGGCATAAAGCAGCACATGTTCCCTCGTGGACAATAAATCCCAAAGCGCATCAAACTGGGGACAGTAACCCACATGACGTCGAACAAACTCCATATTGCGAGTGGCGTTTTTCCCAAGGACGTAAATCTCCCCTCCGCTGGGGCAGTAGAGACCGCAGAGCATTTTAAAGGTAGTGGTTTTGCCCGCGCCATTAACACCAAGGAGACCAAACACCTCTCCCTTGTCAGCCGCAAACGAAACGGACTCAACAGCAAATACCTGAGTGCTCTGGGTTTTTCGTTTGTCACAGAAAACTTTGGCCGATAAAGATTTCCAAAACGTTCCAGATCTTCGAAACAGTTTACGGATCTTGTTCACATACAGCATAGGGCTCGCCTTATTGAGTCGCTCCACTCTCTGTTTCTCGGTTAGCACTTTCTCGTCCTCCACGCCTCCCCCGACCGCATCCTGATTATCCTTAATGACAAACAGATTGCGGAGCCAGGGAAGAGATTCCAGGAAATCAATCAGAATGGCCATGGCCAAATACACAACAGTCGTTATTCCGAGAAAGAGTAAGTCGTCGCCAATGCCGCTATAGCAAGCGATTTTCCCAAACACAAAACCTGTCTTGCAGCCACCCACCAACTCCCCAGACGTTAGGGGAAGGTTCAGCGCGGAGACGTAAACAGTGAGGCGGTAGAACCCAGATCCCAAAGCAAAGGGAGGGAAGATCCGACCCGCCCACATGACTCCGGACCCTATACTGGCGCAGGACTCACAGGTGGCTACAGGGATGGCTTGCAAAACGTAGGCAAGAATGACCAAGACGTTTCCAAGGACAAACGAGACGATGGCAATGAAGGATTGGGCAACGAATTGACGGGAGAAGAAGAACGAGCACACATATGCAAATGCCGTACTCGCTGGGCCGTACAAGAGTAAGAGGGAGAAGGATCCGGCCAAGTTTTGGCCTGAAGTGAACCCGTCGATTTGGTAAATTGCAAAGGTAATAATGGCCACCATGGTGGAAACCACAGAGACCGAGGTGTCAAACACAAAGTGGCTTAGCCAATACGCCGACGGAGAAACTCCGGAAATCACCAACTGATTCTTAACCTCCCTCTCCTTCTCCATTACGATGAACGAAATGACGGCTGTGGGGATGAAGGCCATTGCAATTATAACCATTTGCGTGGCGATGGCACCCGCAATGGAATTGCTCGCTTGCGTCTCCCAAAGCGTGTTGGGGAAGGGATCGTTGACGAGGGACACTTGCACGTTTTTGCCTCCGCTCGATGCCCAGGCGTTGAAGTGCATCAACGCCCCCAGGGCCGCTGTGTGCAGCCCTGTGGAGTTCTGCCAAACGCCCAGCTGGGTGATTGGATTGGAGGAATTGTTCAAATTCGTCAATTTGGCAAACGCAAAGAACGGATTCGGGGCGTAGTTCCAAGCAGACAACAAGTCAGACTGAACGTCGAAATACGTTGTGACTGATGACTGAGGAACCAACAAATTGCAGGCAGTCGATGACTGCGTCGTGTTGCCCGCACCACAGTACTCTGTCCATAAGGCTGATTCACTCGGTTGGGTCCGAACGAAATTGCCATTAGGATAGTCGGGGTTGAGGGGAGCCACGGACAAGGACCGAGGCGTGGGCGTTTGACTTATGGCTGCCAACAAGAATCCCAGCGTTACCAACAGAATAACAAAGGGAAGGAATATTTGCATAAAGAACAATTGGCGATCCCGAAGACCATAGCGAACACGACGCTCAAGCAACGCTTTGAATTGAGTCCAAGACCTAGCCATCCGTGGAGGAGCCGTGTTGCCCGATATGGGAGACTTCGGAGACCCTGGACTCTCCTCGACTTGATGACTGGCGCCCGCCACCTTCAAAAAAACTTCCTCAATATTGGTAACGGAAATTCCAAAAGATTCGATTCCCAACCGTTTCTTCGTTGCTGGATTTTCAAGTTGCTCCAACAAATCAGCAAACTTTGACTCATTCTCTGGAACCACTTCCAGGATAACTTCCCGCCCAATCGACGATGCGACTCGAACGTTTTCCTTCCCGACTGTCGTTTCGACAAAGTCTTGAATGTTGGAGGCCGAGGAGTTCTCTCGAACAAAAGACAACAAGTATCCCAAGCCGTACATTTTCTTGAGAAATACAGACGTTCCCGCACATTCCAATCGGCCATGGGCCATAATGGCGATCCGATCACCGAGCACGTCCGCCTCGTCCATGTAGTGAGTCGTTAGGCAAATCACGCGACCGCTATTTCGTTTCCGCTTCAGTAAATCCCAAGTGCTTCGACGCGCAAAAGGGTCCATTCCGCTTGTGGGCTCGTCAAGGAAGACAACCTTGGGATCACCAACAAAGGCAATGCCCACAGACAGCTTTCGCTTCATCCCACCAGACAAGGCTTTTGATTGAAAATTTGCTCGACCACTGAGACCCACCTCTGCAATCAGCGTGTTGAGTGTTGGTTCCAGCTCGCTGAACGGGATTCCCCTAATGCCTCCAAAAATGATCAAGTGCTCTCTCACAGTTAAGTCCTGCCACAGGGCAGAGTGCTGGGGACAAACGCCCATGGATCTGCGCAGCTCAGCCATGTCCCGAGGAATGTCGAGCCCGAAGGCCGATACTGATCCACTCGTTGGGCCGAGCATGCCAGTGAGCATTGAGAAAGTGGTTGTCTTACCGGCACCATTGTGGCCAAGGAGACAAAAAATCTCGTTCGAGTACATGGTCAAATCTATGCCGTTAACGGCATAGAATGAGGGTCCGAATTTTCGCTTCAAATTTCGAACTTTTATGCAGTCACCTATGCGTTCCATTTCTATTAAATTCGGATCTGAAACTGTTTCAAACTTTTCAAGGGACGGTGCAGTGGCACTTGGTGCCAATTCGTCTTGAACAGAGTGAGTGTCGTAGCCAAACACTTCCCTCCAGTACACCTTGGTGAATGGGAAGTACCACTTTCGACGAAGGCCAGCGAGGAACGGATTCACCTGCTCTACATAGTAGTACAAGACCCACCACAAAAAAATATCAATAGCCAACATAGACATACTCATGTGCATTGAATAGCCAACGTACTTGAGATCCATATAGTCCTTCGTTAATCCCTTCCCCGTTGTCTCTAGGAAGAATAGAGTCTTCATACCCATTATGTAGGCACTTGGAGGGAGTATTGAGGCTGCATTGAACGCTGCTGGTGATGAGTAGTCTGGAGCAGTCACAGCTTGGCAGATGAAAAAGACAAAAGCTCCAATTATGGACCCTAACCGTTCCTTCGTGCACAATGAGGATATAAAGAGAGAGAAACTCATAGAGGCCAATCCAAAGAGATAGTTGAACAAGAGAACCAGTCCAAAACTTGAGTTCCGAAAAGCTACTGCAAACTGCATAGCTGTCACTGTCAAGGCAATTACGAACCACGTTATCCCCAGTGCAACTATCCACGCAATATAGTATGACGCGTCATACATTCCCATCATTCGCATGTACTCTCGGAGTTTTTGTTCCCGTTCTCTCACAACTCGCCCAATCGTTAGTGCCACAGTCGTGGCGTAGCAAAACACTAGCACGAATTGGAAGTTGGCTAAAAGCTCCAAAGTGGCGCTTCCCGAGTATGCAACCGCCGGGAATGGAAATATTTGCCAATTCGCCATCTCCTCAACTGTGTCTAGGAACGATGACCCGTCCTGAGCTGCCCCGCTAAGAGCCACATGATTCAAACGCAAATATCGCTGAACCAGTAGTTGCACTCCAACAAAGCCCTGGTCCATGTACCAGCGGCGGGCGGATACATCTCCAGTCAGTGAATCGACTCCTCTAGTATCTTCTGACAGATCGATTTCATTGAGAAAGCTGGAATAAACGGCTGGTCTATTCCAGGTCAGATTAAAGCGTAAACGAATCTCTGGGTTCGAATCCTCTAGTACGTTGTCTGGGAACACCACAGCGGCACATAAACGGTCCAGCTGCCCACTTCCTTGTACCCTATTCACAGATACATCTCCATAGTTAACACCCTCTACGTACGCTTCCAACGAAGCCACTGAATCGAATACCTCAAAGAATGTGTCTGTGTTGAACGAGGGACACTCCACCCAAGATTCTTTTGAGTCTGAGCTCGTAATTCCTGGGACATAGTTGCTGTCTGTAAAGTCAGCGTTCCGCGTTTGTTTGTAGTAAGCCTTCATTGTCCCGTACTCGCTCTCTATGAAAGATTTGAAACCTGCGCTGGCCGCACTGTCACCGACAATCGCCAAAGTTTTGCACCAGCATGTGTTTCCTTCAGCCGTCGATGAAATCTGACGGAATAGCCCCCATTCGTTCGTGGGCGACATGAACGGATCGATTTGGATATCAGACCGGGCAGTGAAGGGACTGGCTGAGTCAGGGAACGGTTGTTCGTCCTGCTTCGTCGTAACGCTGAGATCAAGGCCTGCCAATTGTGGAAGAACCAACAACAGAAATGCCAAAACCATAGGAGCGAAAAGCTCACAGATTGTGCATCCCAACGATCGTTTTCGGTGCAAGTATGTCTTATATAAGAGAGTTGATACCTGCCTACGGAAAAGATTCAATCGCATATTAAAAGAAACCCTCTACAGGATTCAAGTGATCACAAATGCAGGAATTCCAGCTCTGTTGTGGTTAATCTAACCTAGCGCGGACCGGCTTCGCCGGTACTCGCTAAAAATGAAAGAATAACGCAAGGATCACATATGCTTGTGGAGAAGAATATAGCCCTGTTTAACGATGAAGATTTCAAAAAAAAAGTTGCTACATGTAACGAATACGAAAAACCACATTTTACATTTTACACAGTTTTATAGGTTTCCTACTCTATATTTCTTCTCACTCTCTTGGGAGCAGTGAGCATTGGGCGGATAACCGTCACTTGCGTGAAGATCTTATCCTTAAAATTCTCAGTCCAAAGGAGGACTGAGAACTCCTGCTTCGCCTCTAAGGCTGCCTCAACGGAATCGAAACATTTGTCTCTAAGAGACTCCAAGAGAGTGATTTCGCTCCAACCCAGAATTTTGAACAGAGCGTTCGAGGTTATAGCAGCTTTTTTTACCTGCTCTCGTTTATCAGTCAATATCACAGACACATTCGTTAATTGCAAGGTGAATTTAGCCTTGCGAGTACTGCATTTTTCGTGTGTGCACAGGTCGCAACCGCGACCGAAGCTTTCTCTCCCTCTGTGGGAGAGAGTTTGAAATACGAAGGATCGAAGATACTGAAGGCCCTATTACACCGGGCACAGGCGAAACTGATCGACGAAGCCGCATAATGTCCTTTGGACACGACGCGTTCTTCTATTGTATTGCATCAGAGGATCGATTTATAAGTCGATCGAGCGTGCGAAAAATTTCGCAACCTGTAGAGATACAATTTATCAAATTTACTGTAAAGCTCCAGAGAAAGTCAAGCTATTGACATTCAAGAGGGACGAAAAGAGGAATATAGCCCAAACCATCTCTCAATGTCATGGCCGCAGAGTATTTTCAATGAAAGGTGACCTCTACAGCGAGATATAGCTTCGAAGAAGCACTTCCGATAAACTTGAGAGAAAATGAAACGTGGGATGCACCAACTCAAACATTTAATGACACAATCCAGCAATCAGAAAAGTGAAAGGTTATGAAACGAAGATAAAAAGGCCATAACAAAATTGAAACCGCTTAAAGCCCCTTACGAAAATTATATTAAAGATTTTTTCATGACAGCTTGTATACAATATTTTGCACAGTACCGACCGTGTTTCATCCTAATCGAAAATGAATTAACAGCCTCGACTCATATTGAGGATCGAGTTGTCTCCTTTAAAGTGTGACTTAGAATTGATCCACCAGTTTTGGATTGTTGCCGCGGCAATTTCGCGCTGACTAAGCTTCGGTGATCCAGCGAGGCTCGGAGGAGGAGCGGGTGGAACGATAAAAATCCCGCGCCGTTTCCGCGCTTCCTGGAAACGCCTAAAAGCCCTCTGAATGTAAACCACGCGTCGGACAAGCTCCCGTGTTCTCCATAAGAATGAATGAACCGACTGATTAAGTTGAACACGTCCTACAACACCGCGATACCAGTTCTGGATTTTAAGGACGGCTTCAATAACCTCCATCGTTGGTATGGGAATGAAAATCGATTCCTCCCTCAAAATCATCTAAGCCGGATAAAGCTATTTAGGATGAACGTGACAAGTGAAGGAGTTCATTGATTGATAGGGATAGAATACAAGGGAAAAGGTGGTATATCTAGAAAAAATCTATGCATCAACCGACGGGTCTAGTTCAGCTGGAGTCCCCGCTCTTCGATGCTTTTTGTACTTTCTCCCTTCAACTGCATTCGGATCGACGACATCGGATATATGGAACTTCGTGCCACAGAATGGGCAGTCAGTTTCACTCGGTTCAATGTCCGACACTGTCTGACGAAGACACTCTGAATGAACAACTGTCTTACAGCATGGGACCAGGAATTTCGGCTCTTTCCCGAACGGAACTGAACACGCGGAGCATTGACTTGGATAGTCTCTCTTGATCAATGCGAAGTACTCCATTCGACGCTTATCAGCCTGTGCGGGTCTCGACATTCGCTCTAATGCGTTGGACAACCGAATGAGCGAAAGACCTTGATTATGCGGCGATCGCGCGCATGCCAAGGCCTGTCCATATATGTCCACCGCATCACTATATTTCCCTAATTCTGTTGAGAGGCGACCTAAGTCAATCAATAGAGAACATAATGAGTCATCATAATCTTCCACAGCTGTAGGAGCAACAGCGACTATATATGACCACAATTCGTGCGCTTCATGTAATTTCCCCTGCGAAATCAGTGACGTGCCTTTCCTGTGATTCCATCGGCGAAGCGTGTGGGCATCCATTCTGTCTTCAAGTAGTATCAATTGACTTGAAATCTCATCTCTCGATTTCGGGAAAGAGTCAAACAGCATGAAAAGTCCTTCAATCTGTAACGGAAAATGACCTTGACTCCCACAAAGATTCGTCACATTCAATAATGACGTTTCTGCTTCGGGGGTCGGACTGATCCCTTGCGAGGCGTCAATACACATGCGGAGGTTGCACATCAGGAGATCCCCATATAGATTTGAGCCAGGCTCCTTCTGTGTGGAATGAGGGATACGATTAAGTGCTTCCTCGAATTTGCCTTCGCTCTGAAGAGTGAATACGTTAGCCCAATCAGGGTAAATAGTAGAGAGCTTGATTGCGAAGGCACTCGCCATTTTAGATTTTTTCGGTTTTACTTTTCGTACGTTCATGTCAAACGAAATGATTTCGAAATCCGATGCCCTTGTGAAAGAGCTCAACTCGTTAAGACAAAGTATGTTATGACGCTGTGTTTCGCCGAAGTGTTTGTCAGTTCTTCAGTCGCATCATGATAGTTTGCGCCAACTCACCGCCCAGAAAAGCGAGAACGAATCCGTGAAATCGGAATTCGCGAAACTGGAACCTGAAGCTGCCATATGGAAGTTGACAGGTCCGTTGATGGTTAAGCAGGAGACGGATGAGGCGAAGGTCAATGTGGAAAAAAGGATCGAATTTATAACCGGTGAATTGCGCAAAGTGGAACTTAGTATTAAGAAATGCGAAGAAGACTTTGAGGCCAAACGACAGGAGCTGGTTCAAATTCAATCTCAGTTACAAACTTCTAATAGTATAGGACAGTGAACGACAGTATCATTTTAACGGTTGAGGAAGTCGATAATCCCTACATTATGAATCCGACACATAGTCGCTAGAAGTATCTTGCGAACCAAACGCTGATGCCAGTCCCCTTTTAGATGGCCTGACTGATAACGCTCCGATGGGTCCTTTTGGTAAGGAAAATATCACTTTTGCGTCACTTGTTCTTGTGGTAGATTCGGAGTGTGCCACCGCTTCGCCAACATTTTTTATTCGCTGATCGAATGAGATTTTGAGGGTGTCAGTCTCATCAGCCTTTCGTTTCGTCGAAATAACTTTCGCTTGACTCTCGTTCTCCGATTCCTGATCGATATCTGAAAAATCGCGGCTAGTGATTCGCACTTGCCAACCCTTGACACCCTTATGAGCCTCAACGCGACCTTCCTTCCGCAGTTGGGCTATAAAAGTTCCTAAGGTTTCCCAACAAGTACTTTTCATGATGTTCTGGGGCCTATCGAGTGGGTAGAGTTCTCGATACGCTTCGTGTGCAAAAACAGTTTGACCAAAGTGTTTGCTTATGAGGAATTCGAGAAACTTCTTGCGAAAATCTCTATCATTTCTCGACACCTTGAATGTCCGCAGAGACTGCTCCACCGCTTGCTCACGAATCAGATGCGTTTCACTTTCCAGGTGACACTTGAAACCGTTTTCGTCTTTGCACGGAACATCGCACAGCCCACAAAACCATCGGATCTTCGTCTTCTGGCTCCTCCGCATTTGGCTTGCGGCGTGCGAAGCCGTTCCGACTTCATTCTTGGGCATATTCTATGTTCATTTAGTAATAAACGCAATACGTCAATGACAAATCAATTATCAATTAAATGGCTTATGAGTCTCATTCGCCCGATACCGCTTTCTTTGGCATCACCTCGGCTAACAACTTGGGTAGAGTCCCTTTCAGTCGAGTCGGTTAGTGAATCGAAGTGTCTTCTCATTATGTCAGTGTACTGACCAACTATCTGCATAATTTCCCGGTCATGGTCCTCTCTCAGAATTTGTTCAGCCTTTATAGATTCTTTCAAACGTAAAACCTCAGGAGTCAGGTTAGTCTTCAACCACTCTTCGATTGATTCAATTCTGGACATTACTTTTCGTGTAACGAGATCGTTGAGTTCATTTATCCTCGTACCGTTTTTCAAATCGTTCTGCACAATTTCATGGAGTTTGCTCATTTCAGACGCACCGGCCACGGAAATTCCCGAGGATGACTGTACACTTAAGATGTCCGAAGATCCCTTCTTCTCTATTCGGATGAGTCGATCGCGAGTTTCTCGCAGTTCCACAGATATAAGCTCCATCTGTCGATTTAGTTTGGTGAGCGCAGAGGAAAGAGCAACAAGTCCACTTGAAAAACCGTCTAAGCGGTTCGAAACATCCGAATCAAGACGGCGATACATTCGGGCCATTTCAGTTTCCGTTGCATCTGCTAGCCTTTCAACCGCAGCCCTAATTTTTGAATCAACTTGCTCACGAATCTGCTCCTGTGAGGACATCCGCCGCTCTGTCTCGTCGTATACAGCCCGCTCAAGAGCTGCTAGATGCTCCATAACCTGCAATAGTCCATGATTTCCGGTCGTCGCCTCATCGCGAAGGGGCGAGTTGTCTGCTTTGCTATTCCGAATGGAAAACATTTACAAATTTCTCGATTTGGCTAGCTTCCTGTCTCAATATAATGATAGAAATCTGTTTTCGAATATGTCCGACGGTACAGGGAACGACTTCGATGACGTTCTTGAAATGCAACGGAAGATAGAGGAGATGGAAAGGGAGGCTGAGAAACTGCGTTCACTCGCACCCATGAACGAATCCGGGCCGAGCGGTGAAGGATATGAACACGCCGGAGACGACGAAGAAGAGGCCCCGATGGGTGAAACCATGGAGTCCGATAAGCGTTCAGTTTACGTCGGACAGGTGGACTATGGTGCAACGCCAGAGGAGCTCCAGGATCACTTCAAGTCTTGCGGAATGATAAATCGCATTACGATTCTGGTAGATAAATGGACCGGGTCTCCTAAAGGCTACGCCTATGTTGAGTTCGCCGACGAGGAATCTGTTCAGAATGCCGTTCTCCTCAATGATACCATGTTTCGGGGTAGACAGATCAAGGTTTCAGCAAAACGAACGAACATCCCC